>WNGS01001066.1:60982-73807 GCA_020271785.1 Procambarus virginalis | reverse complement strand
CCGCCACCACCTCTATTACTACCCACCGGGTAATTCCCCCAATTGACGGTGAAGCACGATACCGTCTACTAGGCATAACCCCGAAAATGCATCCCCAGTTGTCTGAAAAGGAGGGATAAGATTTACCTTAAGTGTGGAATTAAATCAAAGAACAAAGGGATTATATGCGATATTAAATAAATGCTTGCGGGCATGCAGAGGGAGCCCAGTCTCAAGCACGGGGCTGGAGCCCAACAACAATGTAAATTAACCGTTGGGGGAAATTCTACTAAACACCATAAATTCTAGAAAAGCTTTATTCAACAAAGATTATCAATGTAAATAATAAAAACCTGAAGCACTGCCTATCTTAACACTCCCTAAACTGTATATATTCCTAAATTAGAGGCAATGAATACAGAAATAATGTGGAGTCTACAAGTGCACTTACATCAGAAAGATCAGTTACCTTAACCAGGCCTAGATGTTGTACCTGGACTCCGGGGGAGCAGTAGCACCTGGACTCCGGGGGAGCAGTACCACCTGGACTCCGGGGGAGCAGTACCACCTGGACTCCGGGGGAGCAGTACCACCTGGACTCCGGGGGAGCAGTACCACCTGGACTCCGGGGACAGTACCACCTGGACTCCGGGGGAGCAGTACCACCTGGACTCCGGGGGAGCAGTACCACCTGGACTCCGGGGGAGCAGTACCACCTGGACTCCGGGGGAGCAGTACCACCTGGACTCCGGGGGAGTAGTACCACCTGGACTCCGGGGGAGCAGTACCACCTGGACTCCGGGGGAGCAGTACCACCTGGACTCCGGGGGAGCAGTACCACCTGGACTCCGGGGGAGCAGTACCACCTGGACTCCGGGGGAGCAGTACCACCTGGACTCCGAGGGAGCAGTACCACCTGGACTCCGGGGGAGCAGTACCACCTGGACTCCGGGGGAGCAGTACCACCTGGACTCCGGGGGAGCAGTACCACCTGGACTCTGGGGGAGCAGTGCCACCTCCAGTTGCTGGCCCGTCCACACTGACTCTACTGACCTCTGTTAGGCTCAGCTTAACTAGTTGCCAAATTAATCTCCGAAGATGAAGATTAAGAAGACTACCATTAATCCTGTACTCGTCACTGAAGGTGACTTATTATTCCAAAACAATTGGTAAATATCTAAATACTTGAGCCGGGCTAACATAATATTCAATTGAACTTGCATTTCACTAAATTACAGGAATTAACAAGCAAGCTGGTAGGTACATATTGCCCAAGTAAACAGATGCTTCTTACATATATTCATATTCTTACTGAAGGCAAATGCTTCTTTGATAACATACGAGACTTATTCTTTATACTCAATTGACTTGAATTTGAACATAAGTACTTAACCAAGATTGATTATTTCTACTAATTCTTTAATACATGAACTATTCTCCTAGTTTGATGACTCGACACAGGATGTTTGTGGCGCTGCTGTTCTCTATACATGAGCTCAATCCCTCGGGGGGATGACCCTAACCTAACCAGTCAGGTCACTACCAACTAACTCTCTATTTTCACAAAGGGCGTATCTTCCCTTTTAATGAAACGACAACTTTTAATGTTAGCTCTATTGCCTTCTATATTAAGAGTTCTACTGTTACAGCTGGGCCATTCCTTCAGTTTGCCCAGGTCATCTGGTAGTATCTTGCTGTCACCTCGTAGTATCTTGCTGTCACCTCGTAGTATCTTGCTGTCACCTCGTAGTATCTTGCTGTCATCTCGTAGTATCTTGCTGTCACCTCGTAGTATCTTGCTGTTATCTCGTAGTATCTTGCTGTCACCTCGTAGTATCTTGCTGTCATCTCGTAGTATCTTGCTGTCACCTTGTAGTGTCTTGCTGTCACCTCGCAATATCTTCCTGTCACCTCGTAGTATCTTGCTGTCATCTCGTAGTACCTTGCTGTCACCTCGCAGTATCTTGCTGTCATCTCGTAGTATCTTGCTGTCACTTCGTAGTATCTTGCTGTCACCTCGTAGTATCTTGCTGTCACCTCGTAGTATCTTCCTGTCATCTTGAAGTATCTTGCTGTCATCTCGAAATATCTCTGTCTTATTCCTCGTCATAATGTGTGCAGCATCCGCAAACATTGAGTGGAATGAATCTATTCCATCCAGAAGATATTTTTAATTATGTGAGAAACTGTAGAGGTCCAAGAACTAACCTGTGGGACCCCGCTAATGGCATCTCGCCACTCTGAGATCTCGTTCCTCACTCGCCCTGTTGTATAGGGATTCCCTTATTCACTTGAGCTCCTGTCACTCCTGCTTGCTTCTCCAGACTATGTACTGTTGGTTCCTTATTGGTTACTGTGTCAAAGGCTTTCAGGCAATCCAAAGATATTCTGTCTCATTCTTTGTGGAATTGTTGGCTGGGAGGCTGGATTTGCCATTACTGAACCCTTACTGGTGGTGTGTTACACCTATACTGGTGGTGTGTTACACCATACTGGTGGTGTGTTACACACATACTGGTGGTGTGTTACACCATACTGGTGGTGTTACACCATACTGGTGGTGTGTTACACCCATACTGGTGGTGTTACACCATACTGGTGGTGTGTTGCACCCATACTGGTGGTGTTACACCCATACTGGTGGTGTTACACCCATACTGGTGGTGTGTTGCACCCATACTGGTGGTGTGTTACACCCATACTGGTGGTGTGTTACACCCATACTGGTGGTGTGTTACAACATACTGGTGGTGTGTTACACACATACTGGTGGTGTGTTACACCCATACTGGTGGTGTGTTACACCCATACTGGTGGTGTGTTACACCCATACTGGTGGTGTGTTACACACATACTGGTGGTGTGTTACACCCATACTGGTGGTGTGTTACAACATACTGGTGGTGTGTTACACACATACTGGTGGTGTGTTACACCCATACTGGTGATGTTACACCCATACTGGTGGTGTGTTACACCATACTGGTGGTGTTACACCATACTGGTGGTCTGTTACACCCATACTGGTGGTGTGTTACAACATACTGGTGGTGTGTTACACCCATACTGGTGGTGTGTTACACCATACTGGTGGTGTGTTACACCCATACTGGTGGTGTGTTACAACATACTGGTGGTGTGTTACACCCATACTGGTGGTGTGTTACAACATACTGGTGGTGTGTTACACCCATACTGGTGGTGTGTTACACCATACTGGTGGTGTGTTACACCCATACTGGTGGTGTGTCACAACATACTGGTGGTGTGTTACACCCATACTGGTGGTGTGTTACACCATACTGGTGGTGTGTTACACCCATACTGGTGGTGTGTTACAACATACTGGTGGTGTGTTACACCCATACTGGTGGTGTGTTACACACATACTGGTGGTGTGTTACACCATACTGGTGGTGTGTTACACCATACTGGTGGTGTGTTACACCATACTGGTGGTGTGTTACACCCATACTGGTGGTGTGTTACAACATACTGGTGGTGTGTTACACCATACTGGTGGTGTGTTACACACATACTGGTGGTGTGTTACACCCATACTGGTGGTGTGTTACAACATACTGGTGGTGTGTTACACCCATACTGGTGGTGTGTTACACCATACTGGTGGTGTGTTACACCATACTGGTGGTGTGTTACACCCATACTGGTGGTGTGTTACAACAAACTGGTGGTGTGTTACACCCATACTGGTGGTGTGTTACACCCATACTGGTGGTGTGTTACACCATACTGGTGGTGTGTTACACCCATACTGGTGGTGTGTTACACCCATACTGGTGGTGTGTTACACCATACTGGTGGTGTGTTACACCCATACTGGTGGTGTGTTACACCCATACTGGTGGTGTGTTACACCCATACTGGTGGTGTGTTACACCATACTGGTGGTGTGTTACACCCATACTGGTGGTGTGTTACACCATACTGGTGGTGTGTTACACCATACTGGTGGTGTGTTACACCATACTGGTGGTGTGTTACACACATACTGGTGGTGTGTTACACACATACTGGTGGTGTTTTACAACATACTGGTGGTGTGTTACACCCATACTGGTGGTGTGTTACACACATACTGGTGGTGTGTTACACCCATACTGGTGGTGTGTTACAACATACTGGTGGTGTGTTACACCATACTGGTGGTGTGTTACAACATACTGGTGGTGTGTTACAACATACTGGTGGTGTGTTACACCATACTGGTGGTGTGTTACACCCATACTGGTGGTGTGTTACACCCATACTGGTGGTGTGTTACAACATACTGGTGGTGTGTTACACCCATACCGGTGGTGTTACACCCATACTTGTGGTGTTTTACACCCATACTGGTGGTGTGTTACACCCATACTGGTGGTGTGTTACACCCATACTGGTGGTGTGTTACACACATACTGGTGGTGTTACACCCATACTTGTGGTGTTTTACACCCATACTGGTGGCGTTTTCAAACTTTTATCTCTCCAAAAGTTCTTCCAGTATTTTTCTCACAGTCTTCTAAATCACCGTGGATGGTATGCAAGTCAGGAATATTAGCCAGTAGTTCAGTGCCTTCTGTATGTCTTCTTTGTTGTATATATATCGGAACTATTGTAATTGTCAACATATCTTTAATTATATATGTTATTGCCAGTGATCTATTATATACCATAGAGAGTTGCAAGCTTATGGCTTCTGCTCGCTTGTGGACGAACAGCCTTCGTCACTCTGAGTTCTGGCAAATGCCTCCTCACCTCCCCGCTAGTACTACATACTCCAGTGATGCTTGGTGTAAAACTCCCCTCTCTTAGTTCAGGAACTTCTCCTTGCTTTATTCTGAAGGTCTCCTTGATTATCTTATTAGGTTCCTGACACTGTCATTCACAGTGAGCTTATCCTCCTCTCTTCTCCGTTTCGTTACCACTTCCTTCGCTTTTGTTTTCCTCCTGGTTTTGTTTATCGTTATTATATTGTCTCTGTTTCTCTTCTCACACTGTGGTACTCATTCCAGGCTCTCTGTCATCTCTCTCTGTGTGAGTTACAATGTTCTGCAACGACAGGAACAATATGTAACAGCACCGATCCCAGAGGTGTTCGCTATACAGCCAATCAATTGACAGTAATTATATACGAGAACAACCGCCGAGGTTCTGCATCTGAGGTGTTGGAGACATGGTGTTGCAGAGCGCTAGTCTCCAGACGAGCACACAGGTGTCTCCCGCTCACAGGTGTCAGTCTTACTCAGGTGCGTGAAACACGGCTCTAGAGCGATTAAAACAATGGACCTCGGGCCAAATGTTTGTAGTTAGTGTTAGTTGGCTTCGGGGTCTGGAGTCCCGTAGCTCATGATGAAGCAGAAGTAAGTGATGGGCCACAACTGACGGAAATGTTGTTGTTGTTAAAGATTCGCTACCTGGAACAAAGTTCCAAGTAGCACGGGTTATGGAGAGCCCGCAGAGGAAATGTTAATGTTAAGTCTCTGGAACTAATGTTGCGGTATTTAGAAACCACACCACACCAGGGAGGGGCGTTATTCGTCACCAGGATAACAGTCCGTTGTCGCCCAAGATAACGTAGCAAGACACCAATGCTAAACAACGCCCAGATAGCACGCAGCCTATACGTCTTTGTGTATATCAGAAAAATGAGCGAGCAAATAATCGTCGTATACTTCGTACTATGAGAGAAGGCAAGATACACAAGGTAAATGTTCTCAGGTAACTCGGGTCCTGGCCCGTGTTCCTGTGAATATATTACCCGGAGCATTATTCTCTACATATATAAACTTAGTAACTTGGCGGTGTTGTGGGAGGCGGCAGCGAGCGAGGGCGGCAGCTGAACCAACTTCCCGCGTAACTCATCCTGACAACTCCACTAACTCAAGCCTCGTCTGTTCCGCCAGTTGTAAATTAACATGTAATTAATGCCGAGGCGGCCAACCCCTCTTGCTCTGCTTCAACTTGCAAATGTTGCATCTTGGTCTTCAGAGAGCCGGGGAGACGACGGGCTGTGGCTCTCCTGGAGACACTGCGGGCTTCAGCAAGTCCAGGGAACACGAGAGCCATTGGCCAGCCTTATGGCACTGTAGGCTTGGAACGCTCAGAGATTACAATGGGGTATGTGTACCCCGGGACACGGAAGGGATCAGAGCCCCAGGGGACACGGAAGGGTTCAGTACCCAGGGACACGGAAGGGTTCAGTACCCAGGGGACACGGAAGAGTTCAGTACCCAGGGGACACGGAAGGGTTCAAAGCCCCGGGGACACGGAAGGGTTCAGTACCCAGGGGACACGGAAGGGTTCAGTATCAAGGGACACGGAAGGGTTCAGTACCCAGGGGACACGGAAGAGTTCAGCCCCAGGGGACACGGAAGGGTTCAGTATCAAATGGACACGGAAGGGTTCAGTACCCAGGGGACACGGAAGAGTTCAGAGCCCCAGGGGACACGGAAGGGTTCAGTACCCAGGGGACACGGAAGGGTTCAGTACCCAGGGGACACGGAAGGGTTCAGAGCCCCGGGGACACGGAAGGGTTCAGTACTCAGGGACACGGAAGGGTTCAGTACCCAGGGGACACGGAAGGTTCAGTACCCAGGGGACACGGAAGGGTTCAGTACCCAGGGGACACGGAAGGGTTCAGTAGCCAGGGGACACGGAAGGGTTCAGTACCCAGGGCACACGGAAGGGTTCAGTACCCAGGGGACACGGAAGGGTTCAGTACCCAGGGGACACGGAAGGGTTCAGTACCCGGGTGACACGGAAGGGTTCAGTACCCAGGGGACACGGAAGAGTTCAGAGCCCAGGGGACACGGAAGGGTTCAGTACCCAGGGACACGGAAGGGTTCAGAGCCCAGGGGACACGGAAGGGTTCAGTACCCAGGGATACGGAGAGTTCAGTACCCAGGGACACGGAGGGTTCAGTACCCAGGGGACACGGAAGGGTTCAGTACCCAGGGGACACGGAAGGGTTCAGTACCCAGGGGACACGGAAGGGTTCAGTACCCAGGGACACGGAGAGGTTCAGTACCCAGGGACACGGAAGGGTTCAGTTCCAAGGGGACACGGAAGGGTTCAGTACCCAGGGGACACGGAAAGTTCAGTACCCACGGGACACGGAAGAGTTCAGAGCCCCGGGACACGGAAGGGTTCAGTACCCAGGGGACACGGAAGGGTTCAGTACCCAGGGACACGGAAGGGATCAGAGCCCAGGGGACACGGAAGGTTCAGTACCCAGGGGACACGGAAGGGTTCAGAGCCCCGGGGACGGAAGGGTTCAGTACCCAGGGGACACGGAAGGGTTCAGTACCCAGGGGACACGGAAGGGTTCAGTACCAAGGGACACGGAAGGGTTCAGTACCCAGGGGACACGGAAGGGTTCAGTACCCAGGGGACACGGAAGGGTTCAGTACCCAGGGGACACGAAGGGTCAGAGCCCCGGGGACACAGAAGGGTTCAGTACCCAGGGGACACGGAAGGGATCAGAGCCCGGGGACACGGAAGGGTTCAGTACCCAGGGGACACGGAAGGGTTCAGTACCCAGGGACACGGAAGGGTTCAGTACCCAGGGGACACGGAAGGGTTCAGTACCCAGGGACACGGAAGGGTTCAGAGCCCCGGGGACACGGAAGGGTTCAGTACCGGGGACACGGAAGGGTTCAGTACCAGGGGACACGGAAGGTTCAGTACCCAGGGGACACGGAAGGGTTCAGTACCCAGGGACACGGAAGGGATCAGAGCCCAGGGGACACGGAGGGTTCAGTACCCAGGGGACATGGAAGGGTTCAGAGCCCCGGGGACACGGAAGGGTTCAGTACCCAGGGGACACGGAAGGGTTCAGTACCCACGGACACGGAAGGGTTCAGTACCCAGGGGACACGGAAGGGTTCAATACCCAGGGGACACGGAAGGGTTCAGTACCCAGGGGACACGGAAGGGTTCAGAGCCCCGGGGACGGAAGGGTTCAGTACCCAGGGGACACGGAAGGGTTCAGTACCAATGGGACACGGAAGGGTTCAGTACCCAGGGGACACGGAAGGGTTCAGTACCCAGGGGACACGGAAGGGTTCAGTACCCAGGGACACGGAAGGGTTCAGTACCCAGGGGACACGGAAGGGTTCAGTACCCAGGGGACACTACCCACCATCACACAGTCCTCCCACACTACCACCACCATGGTAGTGGTAGTAGAACAACCNTACTCAGGATGTCTGTGGAGCTGCTGTATCTACACATGAGCTCAATCCCTCGGGGGATGACCTAACCTAACCAGTCAGGTCACTACCAACTAACTCTCTATTTTCACAAAGGGCGTATCTTCCCTTTTAATGAAACGACAACTTTTAATGTTAGCTCTATTGCCTTCTATATTAAGAGTTCTACTATTACAGCTGGACCATTCCTTCAGTTTGCCCATCTGGTAGTATCTTGCTGTTATCTCGTAGTATCTTGCTGTCACCTTGTAGTATCTTGCTGTTATCTCGTAGTATCTTGCTGTCACCTTGTAGTATCTTGCTGTCACCTCGTAATATCTTGCTGTCACCTTGTAGTATCTTGCTGTCACCTCGTAGTATCTTGCTGTCACCTCGTAGTATCTTGCTGTCACCTTGTAGTATCTTGCTGTTATCTCGTAGTATCTTGCTGTCACCTTGTAGTATCTTGCTGTCACCTCGTAATATCTTGCTGTCACCTTGTAGTATCTTGCTGTCACCTCGTAGTATCTTGCTGTCACCTCGTAGTATCTTGCTGTCACCTTGTAGTATCTTGCTGTTATCTCGTAGTATCTTGCTGTCACCTTGTAGTATCTTGCTGTCACCTTGTAATATCTTGCTGTCACCTTGTAGTATCTTGCTGTCACCTCGTAGTATCTTGCTGTCACCTCGTAGTATCTTGCTGTCACCTCGTAGTATCTTGCTGTCACCTCGTAGTATCTTGCTGTCACCTCGTAGTATCTTGCTGTCACCTCGTAGTATCTTGCTGTCACCTCGTAGTATCTTGCTGTCACCTCGTAGTATCTTGCTGTCACCTTGTAGTATCTTGCTGTCATCTCGTAGTATCTTGCTGTCACCTTGTAGTATCTTCCTGTCACCTTGTAGTATCTTGCTGTCACCTCGTAGTATCTTCCTGTCACCTTGTAGTATCTTCCTGTCACCTTGTAGTATCTTGCTGTCACCTTGTAGTATCTTCCTGACACCTTGTAGTATCTTGCTGTCACCTTGTAGTATCTTGTTGTCACCTCGTAGTATCTTCCTGTCACCTTGTAGTATCTTGCTGTCACCTTGTAGTATCTTGCTGTCACCTTGTAGTATCTTGCTGTCATCTCGTAGTATCTTGCTGTCACCTCGTAGTATCTTGCTGTCACCTCGTAGTATCTTGCTGTCACCTTGAAGTATCTTGATGTCACCTCGTAGTATCTTGCTGTCATCTCGTAGTATCTTGCTGTCATCTCGTAGTATCTTGCTGTCACCTAGTAGTATCTTGCTGTCACCTCGTAGTATCTTGCTGTCATCTCGTAGTATCTTGCTGTCACCTCGTAGTATCTTGCTGTCACCTCGTAGTATCTTTTTTGTCACCTCGTAGTATCTTGCTGTCATCTCGAAGTATCTTGCTGTCACCTCGTAGTATCTTGCTGTCACCTCGTAGTATCTTGCTGTCACTTCGTAGTATCTTGCTGTCACCTCGTAGTATCTTGCTGTCACCTCGTAGTATCTTGCTGTCACCTCGTAGTATCTTTTTGTCACCTCGTAGTATCTTGCTGTCATCTCGTAGTATCTTGCTGTCACTTCGTAGTATCTTGCTGTCACCTCGTAGTATCTTGCTGTCACCTCGTAGTATCTTGCTGTCACCTCGTAGTATCTTGCTGTCACCTCGTAGTATCTTGCTGTCACTTCGTAGTATCTTGCTGTCACCTCGTAGTATCTTGCTGTCACTTCGTAGTATCTTGCTGTCACCTCGTAGTATCTTGCTGTCACCTCGTAGTATCTCTGTCATATTCCTCGTCATAATGTTTGCAGCATCCGCAAACATTTAGTGGAATGAGTCTATTCCCTCCAGAAGATATTTTTAATTATGTGAGAAACTGTATAGGTTTCTGACCTGTGGGACCCCGCTAATGGCATCTCGCCACTCTGAGATCTCGTTCCTCACTCGCACTGTTGTATAGGGATTCCCTTATTCACTTGAGCTCCTGTCACTCCTGCTTGCTTCTCCAGACTATGTACTGTTGGTCCCTTATGGGTTACTGTGTCAAAGGCTTTCAGCCAATCCAAAGATATTCTGTCTCATTCTTTGTGGAATTGTTGGATGGGAGGCTGGATTTGCCATTACTGAACCCTTACTGGTGGTGTGTTACACCCATACTGGTGGTGTGTTACACCCATACTGGTGGTGTGTTACACCCATACTGGTGGTGTGTTACACCCATACTGGTGGTGTGTTACACCCATACTGGTGGTGTGTTACACCCATACTGGTGGTGTGTTACACCCATACTGGTGGTGTGTTACACCCATACTGGTGGTGTGTTACACCCATACTGGTGGTGTGTTACACCCATACTGGTGGTGTGTTACACCCATACTGGTGGTGTGTTACACCCATACTGGTGGTGTGTTACACCCATACTGGTGGTGTGTTACACCCATACTGGTGGTGTGTTACACCCATACTGGTGGTGTGTTACACCCATACTGGTGGTGTGTTACACCCATACTGGTGGTGTTACACCCATACTGGTGGTGTGTTACACCATACTGGTGGGTGTTACACCATACTGGTGTGTGTGTTACACCATACTGGTGGTGTGTTACACCATACTGGTGGTGTGTTACACCCATACTGGTGGTGTGTTACACCATACTGGTGGTGTGTTACACCCATACTGGTGGTGTGTTACACCCATACTGGTGGTGTGTTACACATATACTGGTGGTGTGTTACACCCATACTGGTGGTGTGTTACACCCATACTGGTGGTGTGTTACACCATACTGGTGGTGTGTTACACCATACTGGTGGTGTGTTACACCCATACTGGTGGTGTGTTACACCCATACTGGTGGTGTGTTACACCATACTGGTGGTGTGTTACACCCATACTGGTGGTGTTACACCATACTGGTGGTGTGTTACACCCATACTGGTGGTGTGTTACACCCATACTGGTGTGTGTTACACCATACTGGTGGTGTGTTACACCCATACTGGTGGTGTGTTACACCATACTGGTGGTGTGTTACACCCATACTGGTGGTGTGTTACACCATACTGGTGGTGTGTTACACCCATACTGGTGGTGTGTTACACCATACTGGTGGTGTGTTACACCATACTGGTGGTGTGTTACACCCATACTGGTGGTGTGTTACACCCATACTGGTGGTGTGTTACACCCATACTGGTGGTGTGTTACACCATACTGGTGGTGTGTTTCACCCATACTGGTGGTGTGTTACACCCATACTGGTGGTGAGTTACACCATACTGGTGGTGTGTTACACCCATACTGGTGGTGTGTTACACCATACTGGTGGTGTGTTACACCCATACTGGTGGTGTGTTACACCCATACTGGTGGTGTGTTACACCCATACTGGTGGTGTGTTACACCATACTGGTGGTGTGTTACACCCATACTGGTGGTGTTAACACATACTGTGGTGTTACACCCATACTGGTGGTGTTACACCCATACTGTGTGGTGTTACACCATACTGGTGGTGTTACACCCATACTGGTGGTGTGTTACACCATACTGGTGGTGTGTTACACCCATACTGGTGGTGTGTTACACCATACTGGTGGTGTGTTTACACCATACTGGTGGTGTGTTACACCATACTGGTGGTGTGTTACACCCATACTGGTGGTGTGTTACACACATACTGGTGGTGTGTTACACCATACTGGTGGTGTGTTACACACATACTGGTGGGTGTTACACCATACTGGTGGTGTGTTACACACATACTGGTGGTGGTGTTACACCCATACTGGTGGTGTGTTACACACATACTGGTGGTGTGTTACACACATACTGGTGGTGTGTTACACCATACTGGTGGTGTGTTACACACATACTGGTGGTGTGTTACACCCATACTGGTGGTGTGTTACACCTACTGGTGGTGTTTACACCATCTGGTGGTGTGTTACACCCATACTGGTGGTGTTACACCCATACTGGTGGTGTGTTACACCCATACTGGTGGTGTGTTACACCATACTGGTGGTGTGTTACACCATACTGGTGGTGTTACACCCATACTGGTGGTGTGTTACACCATACTGGTGGTGTGTTACACCATACTGGTGGTGTTACACCCATACTGGTGGTGTGTTACACCATACTGGTGGTGTGTTACACACATACTGGTGGTGTGTTACACCATACTGGTGGTGTGTTACACCATACTGGTGGTGTGTTATACCATACTGGTGGTGTGTTACACCATACTGGTGGTGTGTTACACCCATACTGGTGGTGTGTTACACACATACTGGTGGTGTGTTACACCATACTGGTGGTGTGTTACACCATACTGGTGGTGTGTTACACACATACTGGTGGTGTGTTACACACATACTGGTGGTGTGTTACACCATACTGGTGGTGTGTTACACCATACTGGTGGTGTGTTACACCATACTGGTGGTGTGTTACACCATACTGGTGGTGTTACACCATACTGGTGGTGTGTTACACCATATGGTGGTGTGTTACACACATACTGGTGGTGTGTTACACCATACTGGTGGTGTTACACCCATACTGGTGTGTGTACACCATACTGGTGGTGTGTTACACACCATACTGGTGGTGTGTTACACCCATACTGGTGGTGT
>WNGS01001066.1:15375-27084 GCA_020271785.1 Procambarus virginalis | reverse complement strand
TGTTACACCCATACTGGTGGTGTGTTACACCCATACTGGTGGTGTGTTACACCCATACTGGTGGTGTGTTACACCCATACTGGTGGTGTTACACCCATACTGTTGTGGTGTTACACCCATACTGTGGTGGTGTTACACCCATACTGGTGGTGTGTTACACCCATACTGGTGGTGGTTTTACACCCATACTGGTGGTGTGTTACACCCATACTGGTGTGGTGTTACACCCATACTGGTGGTGTGTTACACCCATACTGTTGGTGGTGTTACACCCATACTGGGTGGTGTGTTACACCCATACTGGTGGTGTTACACCCATACTGGTGGTGTGTTACACCCATACTGGTGGTGTGTTACACCCATACTGGTGGTGTGTTACACCCATACTGGTGGTGTGTTACACCCATACTGGTGGTGTGTTACACCCATACTGGTGGTGTGTACACCCATACTGTGGTGTGTTACACCCATACTGGTGGTGTGTTACACCCATACTGGTGGTGTGTTACACCCATACTGGTGGTGTGTTACACCCATACTGTTGGTGGTGTTACACCCATACTGGTGGTGTGTTACACCCATACTGGTGGTGGTGTTACACCCATACTGGTGGTGGTGTTACACCCATACTGGTGGTGGTGTTACACCCATACTGGTGGTGTGTTACACCCATACTGGTGGTGTGTTACACCCATACTGGTGGTGGTGTTACACCCATACTGGTGGTGTTACACCCATACTGTTGGTGGTGTTACACCCATACTGGTGGTGTTACACCCATACTGGTGGTGTGTTACACCCATACTGGTGGTGTGTTACACCCATACTGTGGTGGGTTACACCCATACTGGTGGTGTTACACCCATACTGGTGGTGTTACACCCATACTGGTGGTGTTACACCCATACTGGTGGTGTTACACCCATACTGGTGGTGTTACACCCATACTGTTGGTGGTGTTACACCCATACTGGTGGTGTGTTACACCCATACTGTTGGTGTTACACCCATACTGTTGGTGTTACACCCATACTGGTGGTGTTTACACCCATACTGGTGGTGTTACACCCATACTGGTGGTTGTTACACCCATACTGGTGGTGGTGTTACACCCATACTGTGGTGGTGTTACACCCATACTGGTGGTGTGTTACACCCATACTGGTGGTGTGTTACACCCATACTGGTGGTGTGTTACACCCATACTGGTGGTGGTGTTACACCCATACTGGTGGTGTTACACCCATACTGGTGGTGTTACACCCATACTGTTGGTGGTGTTACACCCATACTGGTGGTGGTGTTACACCCATACTGGTGGTGTGTTACACCCATACTGGTGGTGTGTTACACCCATACTGGTGGTGTGTTACACCCATACTGTTGGTGTTACACCCATACTGGTGGTGTGTTACACCCATACTGGTGGTGTTACACCCATACTGGTGGTGTGTTACACCCATACTGGTGGTGTTACACCCATACTGGTGGTGTGTTACACCCATACTGGTGGTGTGTTACACCCATACTGGTGGTGTTACACCCATACTGGTGGTGTGTTACACCCATACTGGTGGTGGTGTTACACCCATACTGGTGGTGTGTTACACCCATACTGTTGGTGTTACACCCATACTGGTGGTGTGTTACACCCATACTGGTGGTGTTACACCCATACTGGTGGTGTGTTACACCCATACTGTTGGTGTTACACCCATACTGGTGGTGTGTTACACCCATACTGGTGGTGTTACACCCATACTGGTGGTGTGTTACACCCATACTGGTGGTGGTGTTACACCCATACTGGTGGTGTGTTACACCCATACTGGTGGTGGTGTTACACCCATACTGTTGGTGGTGTTACACCCATACTGTTGGTGGTGTTACACCCATACTGGTGGTGTGTTACACCCATACTGGTGGTGTTACACCCATACTGGTGGTGTTACACCCATACTGGTGGTGTGTTACACCCATACTGGTGGTGTGTTACACCCATACTGGTGTTACACCCATACTGGTGGTGGTGTGTTACACCCATACTGGTGGTGGTGTTACACCCATACTGGTGGTGGTGTTACACCCATACTGGTGGTGTGTTACACCCATACTGGTGGTGTTACACCCATACTGGTGGTGTGTTACACCCATACTGGTGGTGTGTTACACCCATACTGGTGGTGTTACACCCATACTGGTGGTGTGTTACACCCATACTGGTGGTGTTACACCCATACTGGTGGTGTGTTACACCCATACTGGTGGTGTGTTACACCCATACTGGTGGTGTTACACCCATACTGGTTGTGGTGTTACACCCATACTGGTGGTGTGTTACACCCATACTGGTGGTGTTACACCCATACTGGTGGTGTGTTACACCCATACTGGTGGTGTGTTACACCCATACTGGTGGTGTTACACCCATACTGGTGGTGTGTTACACCCATACTGGTGGTGTTACACCCATACTGGTGGTGTGTTACACCCATACTGTGGTGGTGTGTTACACCCATACTGGTGGTGTGTTACACCCATACTGGTGGTGTTACACCCATACTGGTGGTGTTACACCCATACTGGTGGTGTGTTACACCCATACTGGTGGTGTTACACCCATACTGTTGGTGTGTTACACCCATACTGGTGGTGTGTTACACCCATACTGTTGGTGGTGTTACACCCATACTGGTGGTGTTACACCCATACTGGTGGTGTTACACCCATACTGGTGGTGTTACACCCATACTGGTGGTGTTACACCCATACTGGTGGTGTTACACCCATACTGGTGGTGTTACACCCATACTGTGTGGTGTTACACCCATACTGGTGGTGTGTTACACCCATGCTGGTGGTGTTACACCCATACTGTTGGTGTTACACCCATACTGGTGGTGTGTTACACCCATACTGGTGGTGTTACACCCATACTGGTGGTGTTACACCCATACTGGTGGTGGTGTTACACCCATACTGGTGGTGTGTTACACCCATACTGGTGGTGTGTTACACCCATACTGGTGGTGTGTTACACCCATACTGGTGGTGTGTTACACCCATACTGGTGGTGGTGTTACACCCATACTGGTGGTGTTACACCCATACTGTTGGTGTTACACCCATACTGTTGGTGGTGTTACACCCATACTGGTGGTGGTGTTACACCCATACTGGTGGTGTGTTACACCCATACTGGTGGTGTGTTACACCCATACTGGTGGTGTGTTACACCCATACTGGTGGTGTTACACCCATACTGGTGGTGGTGTTACACCCATACTGGTGGTGTTAAACCCATACTGGTGGTGTGTTACACCCATACTGGTGGTGTTACACCCATACTGGTGATGTGTTACACCCATACTGTTGGTGTTACACCCATACTGGTGGTGTGTTACACCCATACTGGTGGTGTTACACCCATACTGGTGGTGGTGTTACACCCATACTGGTGGTGGTGTTACACCATACTGTTGGTGTGTTACACCCATACTGGTGGTGGTGTTACACCCATACTGTTGGTGGTGTTACACCCATACTCTTGGTGGTGTTACACCCATACTGTTGGTGGTGTTACTCCCATACTGGTGGTGTGTTACACCCATACTGGTGGTGTTACACCCATACTGGTGGTGTTACACTCATACTGGTGGTGTGTTACACCCATACTGGTGGTGTGTTACACCCATAGTGGTGGTGTTACACCCATACTGGTGGTGGTGTGTTACACCCATACTGGTGGTGGTGTTCACCCATACTGGTGGTGTGTTACACCCATACTGGTGGTGTTACACCCATACTGGTGATGTGTTACACCCATACAGGTGGTGTGTTACACCCATACAGGTGGTGTTACACCCATACTGGTGGTGTGTTACACCCATACTTGTGGTGTTACACCCATACTGGTGGTGTGTTACACCCATACTGGTGGTGTGTTACACCCATACTGGTGGTGTGTTACACCCATACTGGTGGTGTGTTACACCCATACTGGGTAGATGGGTTCGCGGGTTAGGGGACAGACGTGTCGTCGTCGCGCTCCGTGAAAACACTGGAATAAGCCGGGATTTTTTAGGATTACAACTATGGATTACGGCCACAGTGATCACCCAGTGCATAGTGACCCGTAGGAAAGTTGAATACAGAAATTAAAAATGGAACTTTGAGTTAAATACAGAATAAACGTGGTCCCACGTGGTGAGCCAGTGCCACCAGGCTCATGTGTACAGGCAAAAGCGATATATATCAAATATAGCGAGCAGTGATACGGTGAACAGTGAAGTGGAACGTGTAACATAACATATAAATTAGTGAATAGTGTTAGAGAATTGTTCATAGAAAAAGTATAAATGTAAAGTTGTGGAGGAGGCATCACACTTGTGTTTACACCACAGCCACGAGGCCTACACAGTGTAAGGGAGTCCCTCAGTAACAGTATACTCCCTCAGTGATAATATACCAGCAATATATACTGTAATATGGGCAAGTAGGTTTAGGAACTAGTAATAGAGTAAGTTAATAACATTGTAAGCCGGAAGAAAGCAGAAATTCCCTTAGGAAAATACAGGCAAATAATCAGTGTATAAATCAAGTAACTGGCAACCGGTGACATCCTGGCCCCCCCGCCCCCCCGACCTGGGACAACAACGGTCAACTAGACGGTCCCAAGAGGACCATATTTTCTCCACAAGGCGATAAGTACCCCCACATAAACTTTAACAAATAAACATATGTAATTATGAATATACTGTATACATATTATATATACATATATATATATTATAAATATGCATATAATATTATAACATCACAAACCCAACATGGAGGTGTGTGGAGGCTGCAATAAGGCAATTCGGAAGACTGTTGTAGGCATTGTATGTAATATTTGTAACATAAGATTTCACCTGAGTTGTACAGGATTACCTACACAATATGCAAACCGGAAGGTACCTACTGGATCTGTGAAAGTGACAGACAGGTGTGGGAAAACATTGCCAAACTAATGAATGACATTCCTGAAGTACACAGGCTACAATTCACACAAAAACTACCAGAATATATGCAGAGTATATAAAGACAGCAACGAACTCTGAGCACAACCCAGGGATTGAGAATTTAGAGAGTCAAAGTAGCAATGTAGAAGGACATAGCGTCGAGGTACACAAAATGAAGGCAATATTGTAGAGCAAACTGGTGATATGAATAAGGAGATAAAAAATGAGACGAATGAGAAAGACGAAAGCAACAAGGCGAAAGATAAGGGTAATACCGAGAATAAATGCAGAAACGAGAAAGTTGGAACAAAAATCACAGAGGTAGCCAAGTCGTACACGGATACAAACAAGAATAATGCAATCACAGATGAAAATATTTGCAGGTATTATGCAAAAGGACAGTGCAGATATGGGCCCAGAGGCACGGAATGCTCATTCATGCACCCACGGAAATGCCGGAACTGGTTAGGGAAAGGCAGATGTCGTTTTGATACTGAGTGTAGATATTTTCACCCTAAGCTATGCAAACTCTCAGTTAATGAGAGGAAATGCTACGATCTTCATTGCCCCGATTTCCACGTCAGAGGTACACAGCGCTATATAAGAGAGGAAGTCCAATATAATAGCCCTGAACATTTTTTAGAGGCAGGCAGAAACAGAGGGAGAAACAGACAGGCAGAAACGTGGCAGGAGTACGGATGGAGAGGGGGAAATGCCCGAGACTGGACTACATTTCGTCATCAAGCCCACACATACTACACCCCCAACTACACAGAGACTACCACACTCCCCAATATCACTTCCAAAACTGGACAAACCATTGCCACAACAACACACCCTGGGTCAGGGTAGAGAGGAGGGAGAACACCAAAACCTTCCAGAAGTGACACACAATATGGACAATCATTCATTTTTGCAAACATTCAAGGTCTAAAGCCAAAGTCAAGAAAAAAGTCAAGTTCATAAATGGTCTCCTATTAGAGTCAAACTCCATATTTGGGGCATTCACGGAAACTCATACAAAAGATTACATGGATGGTGAAATCTGGATTCCAAATTATAATTTATACAGATGTGATAGAAAAACTAGGTCAAATGGGGGAGTAGGTCTGTATATTAAAGAGGACCTGGTATGCACAGAACTACTAAACTCAACTAATGAGGTGGTAGAGGTACTTGGAATTAAGGTAGAGAAATAAACCTAATTATTATTTTATATATAAACCGCCAGATACAACGGTTGAGGAATTCACAGAGCAGATGCACAAAATAGAGAACATACTTGATGACCTAGCAAACCCAGCTCCAGATATTATCTTCCTTGGAGATTTCAATTTACCGAGTCTAAGATGGAGAATGGCAAACACAAATATCATAGCAGGGAATGACCCGGGAAATAACCAGCCACAGGTCAGAGAACTTTTGAGATTCTGTGACAAAATACTGGTGGTGTGTACACCCATACTGGTGGTGTGGTTACACACATACTTGTGGTGTGTTACACCATACTGGTTGGGTGTGTTTAACACCATACTGGTGGTGTGTTAACCCATACTGGTGGTGTGTTTAACCCATACTGGTGGTGTGTTTACACCCATACTGGTGTGGTGTGTTACACACATACGGGTGGGTGTTTACACCATACTGGTGGTGTGATAATGTGTGTGAGCCAAAATTATGAGGAGGATAAGACAGAGGAGGACAGCTGAGACTTCAAGAAGACCTGGACAAGCTGCAGGAATGGTCGAAACAAATGGCTGTTAGAGTTTAATACCCCAAGCAACTGTAATGTACTGAAGATAGGGGTAGGAAAGCAGGAGACCAGATACAAGGTTATTCATTTGGGAGATGAATACTTCAAGAGTCAGAGAGAGAGAAAGACCGGGGGTTGATATCTCACGCGAGGCCTGTCCCCTGAAGCTCATATCAAGAGGATAACATCAGCAGCATATGCCAGGGTGGCTAACATAAGAACGGCCTTTAGAAACTTGTGTAAGGACTCTTTCAGAACATTATCTACCACATCATGTCAGACCAATCCTGGAGTATGCGGCCTCCAGCATGGAGTCCCTACCTAGTCAAGCATATGACTAACCTGGAAAACGGTTCAAAAGGTTTGCCACCAGGACTAGTACCCGAGCTGAGAGGTATGAGCTACGAGGAGCGACTGCAGGAATTAACCTCACTTCGTTGAAGACAGAAGAGTTAGGGGGGACATGATCACCACATTCAAGATTCTCAGGGATCGACAGGGTTGATAAGACAGGCTGTTTAACACAAGGGGCACACGCACTAGGGGACACAGGTGGAAGCTGAGTGCCCAAATGAGCCACAGAGATATTAGAAAGAACTTTTTTAGTGTCAGAGTGGTTGACAAATGAAGTGCATTAGGATGCGATGTGGTGGAGGCTGACTCCATACACAGTTTCAAATGTAGATATGATAAAGCCCATTAGGCTCAGGAGAACTGTACACCTGTTGATTGACGGGTTGAGAGGCGGGACCAAAGAGCCAGAGCTTCAACCCCCGCAAGCACAACTAGGTGAGTACAACTAGGTGAGTACACATACTGGTGGTCGTGTTACACACACATACTGGTGGTGTGTTACACCCATACTGGTGGTCGTGTTACACACACATACTGGTGGTGTGTTACACCCATACTAGTGTGGTGTGTTACACCACATACGGTGGTGTGTTACACCACATCGGTGGTGTGTTACACACACATACTGGTGGTGTGTTACACCCATACTGGTGTCGTGTTACACCATACTGGTGGTAGTGTTACACCCATACTGTGTGGTGTGTTACACCCATACTGGTGGTAGTGTTACACCCATACTGTTGGTGTGTTACTACCCATACTGGAGGTGTGTTACACCCATACTGTTGGGGTGTTACACCCATACTGGTGGTCTTTTACACCCATACTGGTGGTCTTGTTACACCCATACTGGTGGTGTTACCCCCGGGTACTCCATACTGGTGGTGTCCCGTGGTACACACACATACTGTTGGTGTGTGTTACACCACATACTGGTGGTGTGTTACACCATACTGTGGTGTTACACCCATACTGGTGGTGTTACACCCATACTGGTGGTTTGTTACACCCATACTGGTGTGTAACCAAGATGTTACCCCATACTGGTGGTGGTGTTACACCCATACTGGTGGTGTGTTACACCCTTACTGGTGGTGTGTTACACCCATACTGGTGGTCGTGTTACCCCATACTGGTGGTCGTGTTACACCCATACTGGTGGTCTGTTACACCCATACTGGTGGTAGTGTTACCACCCATACTGTTGGTGTTACACCCATACTGGTGGTGTGTTACACACACATACTGGTGGTGTGTTACACCCATACTGGAGGTGTGTTACACCCATACTGGAGGTGTGTTACACCCATACTGGTAGGTGTGTTTCACACATACTGTTGGTGTTATTCACACATACTGTGGTGGTGTTTTCACCATACTGGTGGTGTTAACACCATACTGGTGGTGTGTTACACCCATACTGGTGGTTGTTACACCCATACTGGTGGTAGTGTTCACCCATACTTGGTGTACACCCATAGGTCTGGTGGTGTGTTACACCCATACTGGAGGTGTGTTACACAACGGACACCATACTGTGTGGTAAATCAGTGTGTACACCCATACTGGTGATGTCCCATCTGTTCACACCCATACTGGTGGTCGTGTTACACACCATACTGGTGGTAGTGTTGCACCCATACTGTGGTGGTGTTACACCCATACTGGTGGTGTGTTACACCCATACTGTGGTCTGTTACACCCATACTGGTAGTGGTCTGTTACACCCATACTGGTGGTCTGTTACACCCATACTGGTGGTGTTACACCCATACTGGGTGTGTTACACCCATACTGGAGGTGTGTTACACCCATACTGTTGTGGTGTTACCCCACGGGGAACATACTGGTGGTTGTTACACCCATACTGGTGGTCGTTACACCATACTGGTGGTGTGTTACACCCATACTGGTGGTGTTACCCCCATACTGGTGGTGTTACCACCCCATACTGGTGGTGTTACACCCATACTGGTGGTCTGTTACACCCATACTGGTGGTGTTACAACCCTACTGGTGATGTGTTACACCCATACTGGTGGTATTTACACCCATACTGGTGGTCTGTTACACCCATACTGGTGGTGTTACACCTCTGTTGACTACTGGTGGTGTTACACCCATACTGTTGGTGTGTTACACCCATACTGGTGGTGGGTTACACCCATACTGGTGGTGGTGTTACACCCATACTGGTGGTGTTACACCCATACTGGGTGTGTTACACCATACTTGTGGTGTAACATCTGTGGTGTGTTACACCCATACTGGTGGTCGTTACACCCATACTGGTGGTGTGTTACACCCATACTGGTGGTGTTACACCCATACTGGTGGTCGTGTTACAACCCATACTGGTGGTCGTTACACCCATACTGGTGGTGTTACACCCATACTGGGTGGTTACACCCATACTGGTGGTCTGTTACACCCATACTGGTGGTGTGTTAATTGGTGGTGTTACACCCATACTGGTGGTGGTGTTACACACCATACTGGATGGTGTGTTACACCCATACTGTGTGGTGTTACACACCATACTGGTGTGTGTTACACCATACGGTGGTGTGTTACACCCATACTGGTGGTTGTTACACCATACTGGTGGTCGTGTTACACCCATACTGGTGGTCGTGTTACACCCATACTGGGGTCGTGTTACACCCATACTGGTGGTCTGTTACACCCATACTGGTGGTCTGTTACACCCATACTGGTGGTGGTGTGTTACACCCCGTGTGTGTAACATACTGGGTGGTTACACCATCGGTGGTGTTACACCCCGGGATGTGTTACCCTAGGTGGTTGTTACACCTTGTTTACTATCGGTGGTCACCCATACTGGTGGTGTTACACCCATACTGGTGGTGTGTTACACCCATACTTGTGTGTCACCATGGTGGTCTATTACACCCATACTGGTGGTCGTTACACCCATACTGGTGGTCTGTTACACCCATACTGGTGGTGGTGTACCCCCACTGTGGGTACCCCATATGTTGGTGTTACCCTATGGGTGTGTTACACCCATACTGGGTGTCATGTGATGTTTACCCCCATACTGGTGGTTGTCTACAACCCATACTGGTGGTCGTTACACCCATACTGGTGGTCTGTTACACCCATACTGGTGGTCTGTTACACCCATACTGGTGGTCTGTTACACCCATACTGGTGGAGTGTTACACCCATACTGTTGGTGGTGTTACACCCATACTGGTGGTGGGCCCCATGTTATGACACCCATACTGGTGGTGTTTACACCATACTGTTGTGATACACCCGATTTACATCGTGGTGGTTTCACCCTATGTTGGGGTTACACCCGTACTTTTACACCTACGGAGTGTGTTAACCAAGGAGTTGACACCCATACGTCACATCTGGTGGTGGTGTACACCCATACTGGTGGTGGTTACACCATACTGGTGGTTGTTACACCCATACTGGTGGTACACATATGTGTGGTACACCCATACTGGTGGTGTACCCTGGTATGTGTACACCCATACTGGTGGTCTGTTACACCCATACTGGTGGTGTTCCTACTGTGTTTACCCAACTGGTACACTGGTGGTGTGTTAACCCATACGGGTACACCATACTGGTGGTCTGTTACACCCATACTGGTGGTGATGTGTTACACCCATATGTGGTGTTTCCCATATGGTGTGTGTTACACCCCATACTGGTGGTGTTACACCCAACTGGTGATGTGTTCCCCATCGGTGTTTTACACCCATACTGGTGGTCTGTTAACCTACGTGGTTGACACCATACGGTGTGTACACCTACTGGTGGTGTGTTACACCACATACTGGTGGTGTGTTACACCATACTGGTGGTTGTTACACCCATACTGGTGGTGTGTTACACCCATACTGGTGGTGTGGTGTTACACCATACTGGTGGTGTGTTACACCCACTACTGGTGGTCGTGTTACACCCATACTGGTGGTGTTCACTGTGCTTTACACCACATACTGGTGGTTGTTACACCCATACTGGTGGTCGTGTTACACCCATACTGGTGGTGTGTTACACCAATACTGTGTGGTGTGTTACACCATACTGGTGGTGTGTTACACCCATACTGGTGATGTGTACACATACGGTGTACACCATCGTGGTTACACTACTGGTGAGTGTGTTACACCCATACTGGAGGTGTGTTACACCATACTGTGTGGTGTGTACACCATACTGGTGGTCTGTTACACCCATACTGGTGGTGTGTACCCCATACTGGGGTGTGTTACACCACATACTGGTGGTGTGTTACACCACATACTGGTGGTCGTGTTACACCACATACTGGTGGTGTGTTACACCCATACTGGTAGGTTGTTACACCCATACTGGTGGTGTGTTACACCAACTTGTGTAACATACTGGTGGTGTGTTACACCAATACTGGTGGTGTTTACACCATACTGGTGGTGTGGTTACAACCCATACTGGTGGTGTGTTACCACATACTGGTGGTGTGTTACACCATACTGGTGGTGTGTTACACACACATACTGGTGGTGTGTTACACACACATACTGGTGGTGTGTTACACCATACTGCTGGTGTGTTACACCATACTGGTAGTGT
>WNGS01001066.1:0-15350 GCA_020271785.1 Procambarus virginalis | reverse complement strand
TGGTGGTGTGTTACACCCATACTGGTGGTGTTACACCCATACTGGTGTGTGTTACACCCATACTGGTGGTGTGTTACACCCATACTGGTGGTGTTACACCCACTGGTGGTGTGTTACACCCATACTGGTGGTGTGTTACACCCATACTGGTGGTGTTACACCCATACTGGTGTGTGTTACACCCATACTGGTGGTGTGTTACACCCATACTGGTGGTGTGTTACACCCATACTGGTGGTGTGTTACACCCATACTGGTGGGTGTTACACCCATACTGGTGGTGTGTTACACCCATACTGGTGGTGTTACACCCCATACTGGTGGTGTTACACCCATACTGTGGTGTGTTACACCCATACTGGTGGTGTTACACCCATACTGGTGGTGTGTTACACCCATACTGGTGGTGTGTTACACCCATACTGGTGTGTGTTACACCCATACTGTGGTGTGTTACACCCATACTGGTGGTGTTACACCCATACTGGTGGTGTTACACCCATACTGGTGGTGGTTACACCCATACTGGTGGTGTTTACACCCATACTGGTGGTGTGTTACACCATACTGGTGTGTGTTACACCCATACTGGTGGGTGTTACACCCATACTGGTGGTGTGTTACACCCATACTGGTGGTGGTGTTACACCCATACTGGTGGTGTGTTACACCCATACTGGTGGTGTTACAACCCATACTGGTGGTGTGTTACACCCATACTGGTGGTGTGTTACACCCATACTGGGGTGTGTTACACCCATACTGGTGGTGTTACACACCATACTGGTGTGTGTTACACCCATACTGGTGGTGTTACACCCATACTGGTGGTGTTACACCCATACTGGTGGTGTGTTACACCATACTGGTGGTGTTACACCCATACTGGTGGTGTGTTACACCCATACTGGTGGTGTGTTACACCCATACTGGTGGTGTGTTACACCCATACTGGTGGTGTGTTACACCCATACTGGTGTGTGTTACACCCATACTGGTGGTGTGTTACACCCATACTGGTGGTGTGTTACACCCATACTGGTGGTGTTTACACCCATACTGGTGGTGTGTTACCCATACTGGTGGTGTGTTACACCCATACTGGTGGTGTTTACACCCATACTGGTGGTGTGTTACACCCATACTGGTGTGTTACACCATACTGGTGGTGTGTTACACCCATACTGGTGGTGTTACACCCATACTGGTGGTGTGTTACACCCATACTGGTGGTGTTACCCATACTGGTGGTGTGTTACACCCATACTGGTGGTGTTACACCCATACTGGTGGTGTGTTACCCCATACTGTGGTGGTGTTACACCCATACTGGTGGTGTGTACACCCATACTGGTGGTGTGTTACACCCATACTGGTGGTGTGTTACACCCATACTGGTGGTGTTACACCCATACTGGTGGTGTGTTACACCCATACTGGTGGTGTGTTACACCCATACTGGTGGTGTGTTACACCCATACTGGTGGTGTGTTACACCCATACTGGTGGTGTTTACACCCATACTGGTGGTGTTACACCCATACTGGTGGTGTGTTACACCCATACTGGTGGTGTTACACCCATACTGGTGGTGTGTTACACCCATACTGGTGGTGTTACACCCATACTGGTGGTGTGTTACACCCATACTGGTGGTGTTACACCCATACTGGTGGTGGTGTTACACCCATACTGGTGGTGTGTTACACCCATACTGGTGGTGTGTTACACCCATACTGGTGGTGTGTACACCCATACTGGTGGTGTGTTACACCCATACTGGTGGTGTGTTACACCCATACTGGTGGTGTGTTACACCCATACTGGTGTGTGTTACACCCATACTGGTTTTGTTACACCCATACTGGTGGTGTTACACCCATACTGGTGGTGTTACACCCATACTGGTGGTGTGTTACACCCATACTGGTGGTGTGTTACACCCATACTGTGGTGTGTGTTACACCCATACTGGTGGTGTGTTACACCCATACTGGTGGTGTGTTACACCCATACTGGTGGTGTGTTACACCCATACTGGTGGTGTGTTACACCCATACTGGTGGTGTTACACCCATACTGGTGGTGTGTTACACCCATACTGGTGGTGTTTACACCCATACTGGTGGTGTTACACCCATACTGGTGGTGTGTTACACCCATACTGTTGGTGTGTTACACCCATACTGGTGGTGTTACACCCATACTGGTGGTGTGTTACACCCATACTGGTGGTGTGTTACACCCATACTGGTGGTGTTACACCCATACTGGTGATGTGTTACACCCATACTGGTGGTGTGTTACACCCATACTGTTGGTTACACCCATACTGGTGGTGTGTTACACCCATACTGGTGGTGTTACACCCATACTGGTGGTGTGTTACACCCATACTGGTGATGTGTTACACCCATACTGGTGGTGTTACACCCATACTGGTGGTGTGTTACACCCATACTGGTGGTGTTACACCCATACTGGTGGTGTTACACCCATACTGGTGGTGTGTTACACCCATACTGGTGGTGTTACCCCCATACTGGTGGTGTGTTACACCCATACTGGTGGTGTGTTACACCCATACTGGTGGTGGTGTTACACCCATACTGGTGGTGTGTTACACCCATACTGGTGGTGTTACACCCATACTGTTGGTGTTACACCCATACTGGTGGCGTGTTACACCCATACTGGTGGTGTTACACCCATACTGGTGGTGTGTTACACTAATACTGGTGGTGTTACACCCATACTGGTGGTGTGTTACACCCATACTGGTGGTGTTACACCCATACTGGTGGTGTGTTACACCCATACTGGTGGTGTGTTACACCCATACTGGTGGTGGTGTTACACCCATACTGGTGGTGTGTTACACCCATACTGGTGGTGTTACACCCATACTGGTGGTGTGTTACACCCATACTGGTGGTGTTTCACCCATACTGGTGGTGTGTTACACTAATACTGGTGGTGTTACACCCATACTGGTGGTGTGTTACACCCATAATGGTGGTGTTACACCCATACTGGTGGTGTGTTACATCCATACTGGTGGTGTGTTACACCTATACTGGTGTGTGTTACACCTATACTGGTGGTGTGTTACACCTATACTGGTGGTGTGTTACACCTATACTGGTGGTGTTACACCCATACTGGTGGTGTGTTACACCCATACTGGTGGTGTGTTGAACCCATACTGGTAATGGTGTTACACCCATACTGGTGGTGTGTTACACCCATACTGGTGGTGTTACACCCATACTGGTGGTGTGTTACACCCATACTGGTGGTGTTACACCCATACTGGTGGTGTGTTACACCCATACTGGTGGTGTTACACCCATACTGGTGGTGTGTTACACCCATACTGGTGGTGCACCACACATACTGGTGGTGTTACACCCATATTGGTGGTGTGTTACACTCATACTGGTGGTGTGTTACACCCATACTTTTGGTGGTGTTACACCCATACTGGTGGTGTTACACCCATACTGGTGGTGTTACACCCATACTGGTGGTGTTACACCCATACTGGTGGTGTGTTACACCCATACTGGTGGTGTGTTACACCCATACTGGTGTTGTGTTACACCCATACTGGTGGTGTGTTACACCCATACTGGTGGTGGTGTTACACCCATACTGGTTGTGTTACACACATACTGGTGGTGTTACACCCATACTGGTGGTGTTACACCCATACTGGTGGTGTGTTGCACCCATACTGGTGGTGTGTTACACCCATACTGGTGGTGGTGTTACACCCATACTGGTGGTGTGTTACACCCATACTGGTGGTGGTGGTGTTACACCCATACTGGTGGTGTGTTACACCCATACTGGTGGTGTGTTACACCCATACTGGTGGTGTGTTACACCCATACTGGTGGTGTGTTACACCCATACTGGTGGTGGTGGTGTTACACCCATACTGGTGGTGTGTTACACCCATACTGATGGTGTTACACCCATACTGGTGGTGTGTTACACCCATACTGGTGGTGTGTTACACCCATACTGGTGGTGTTACACACATACTGGTGGCGTGTTACACCCATACTGGTGGTGTGTTACACCCATACTGGTGGAGTTACACCCATACTGGTGGTGTGTTACACCAATACTGTTGGTGGTGTGTTACACCCATACTGGTGGTGTGTTACACCCATACTGGTGGTGTGTTACACCCATACTGGTGGTGTTACACCCATACTGGTGATGTGTTACACCCATACTGGTGGTGTGTTACACCCATACTGTTGGTGTTACACCCATACTGGTGGTGTGTTACACCCATACTGGTGGTGTTACACCCATACTGGTGGTGTGTTACACCCATACTGGTGATGTATTACACCCATACTGGTGGTGTTACACCCATACTGGTGGTGTGTTACACCCATACTGGTGGTGTTACACCCATACTGGTGGTGTTACACCCATACTGGTGGTGTGTTACACCCATACTGGTGGTGTTACCCCCATACTGGTGGTGTGTTACACCCATACTGGTGGTGTGTTACACCCATACTGGTGGTGGTGTTACACCCATACTGGTGGTGTGTTACACCCATACTGGTGGTGTGTTACACCCATACTGGTGGTGTGTTACACCCATACTGGTGGTGTTACACCCATACTGGAGGTGTGTTACACCCATACTGGTGGTGTGTTACACCCATACTGGTGATGTGTTACACCCATACTGGTGGTGTTACACCCATACTGGTGGTGTGTTACACCCATACTGGTGGTGTTACACCCATACTGGTGGTGTTACACCCATACTGGTGGTGTGTTACACCCATACTGGTGGTGTTACCCCCATACTGGTGGTGTGTTACACCCATACTGGTGGTGTGTTACACCCATACTGGTGGTGGTGTTACACCCATACTGGTGGTGTGTTACACCCATACTGGTGGTGTGTTACACCCATACTGGTGGTGGTGTTACACCCATACTGGGGGTGTGTTACACCCATACTGGTGGTGTTTCACCCATACTGGTGGTGTGTTTCACCCATACTGGTGGTGTTTCCCCCATATTGGTGATGTGTTACACCCATACTGGTGGTGTGTTAAACCCATACTGGTAATGGTGTTACACCGATACTGGTGGTGTGTTATACCCATACTGGTGGTGTTACACCCATACTGGTGGTGTTACACCCATACTGGTGGTGTGTTACACCCATACTGGTGGTGTTACACCCATACTGGTGGTGTGTTACACCCATACTGGTGGTGTGTTACACCCATACTGGTGGTGCACCACACATACTGGTGGTGTTACACCCATATTGGTGGTGTGTTACACCCATACTGGTGGTGTGTTACACCCATACTTTTGGTGGTGTTACACCCATACTGGTGGGGTTACACCCATACTGGTGGTGTTACACCCATACTGGTGGTGTTACACCCATACTGGTGGTGTGTTACACCCATACTGGTGGTGTGTTACACCCATACTGGTGGTGTGTTACACCCATACTGGTGGTGTGTTACACCCATACTGGTGGTGGTGGTGTTACACCCATACTGGTGGTGTGTTACACCCATACTGGTGGTGGTGTTACACCCATACTGTTGGTGTTACACACATACTGGTGGTGTTACACCCATACTGGTGGTGTTACACCCATACTGGTGGTGTGTTACACCCATACTGGTGGTGGTGGTGTTACACCCATACTGGTGGTGTGTTACAGCCATACTGGTGGTGGTGTTGTTACACCCATACTGGTGGTGTGTTACACCCATACTGGTGGTGTGTTACACCCATATTGGTGGTGGTGTTACACCCATACTGGTGGTGTGTTACACCCATACTGGTGGTGGTGGTGGTGTTACACCCATACTGGTGGTGTGTTACACCCATACTGGTGGTGTGTTACACCTATACTGGTGGTGTGTTACACCCATACTGGTGGTGTGTTACACCCATACTGGTGGTGTGTTACACCCATACTGGTGGTGCTGGTGGTGTTACACCCATACTGGTGGTGTGTTACACCCATACTGGTGGTGTGTTACACCTATACTGGTGGTGTGTTACACCCATACTGGTGGTGTGTTACACCCATACTGGTGGTGTGTTACACCCATACTGGGGGTGTGTTACAACATTCTGGTGGTGTGTTACACACATACTGGTGGTGTGTTACACCCATACTGTTGGTGTGTTACACCCATACTGGTGGTGTGTTACACCCATACTGGTGATGTGTTACACCCATACTGGTGGCGTTTTCAAACTTTTATCTCTCCAAAAGTTCTTCCAGTATTTTTCTCACAGTCTTCTAAATCACCGTGAATGGTATGCAAGCCAGGAATATTAGCCAGTTGTTCAGTGCCTTCTGTATGTCTTCTTTGTTGTATATATATCGGAACTATTGTAATTGTCAACATATCTTTAATTATATATGATCTATTAATCATATATAATTAAAGATATTAATTATATATGTTGCCAGTGATCTATTATATACCATAGAGAGTTGCAAGCTTATGGCTTCTGCTCGCTTATGGACGAACAGCCTTCGTCACTCTGAGTTGTGGCAAGTGCCTCCTCACCTCCCCGCTAGTACTACATACTCCAGTGATGCTTGGTGTAAAACTCCCCTCTCTTAGTTCAGGAACTTCTCCTTGCTTTATTCTGAAGGTCTCCTTGATTATCTTATGACGTTCCTGACACTCATTCACAGTGAGCTTATCCTCCTCTCTTCTCCGTTTCGTTACCACTTCCTTCGCTTTTGTTTTCCTCCTGGTTTTGTTTATCGTTATTATATTGTCTCTGTTTCTCTTCTCACACTGTGGTACTCATTCCAGGCCCTCTGTCATCTCCCTCTGTGTGAGTTACAATGTTCTGCAACGACAGGAACAATATGTAACAGCACCGGTCCCAGAGTTGTTCGCTATACAGCCAATCAATTGACAGTAATTATATACGAGATCAACCGCCGAGGTTCGTTGCATCTGAGGTGTTGGAGACATGGTGTTGCAGAGCGCTAGTCTCCAGACGAGCACACAGGTGCCTCCCGCTCACAGGTGTCAGTCTTACTCAGACGCGTGAAACACGGCTCTAGAGCGATTAAAACAATGGAGACCTCGGGCCAAATGTTTGTAGTTAGTGTTAGTTGGCTTCGGGGTCTGGAGTCCCGTAGGTCATGATGAAGCAGAAGTAAGTGATCGGCCACAACTGACGGAAATGTTGTTGTTGTTGTTAAAGGTTCGCTACCTGGAACAATGTTCCAAGTAGCACGGGTTATGGTGAGCCCGTAGAGGAAATGTTAATGGAACTAATGACTAAAGTCTCTGGAACTAATGTTGCGGTATATAGAAACCACCCACCACACCAGGGAGGGGCGTTATTCGTCACCAGGATAACAGTCCGTTGTTGTCCAAGATAACGTAGCAAGACACCAGTGCTAAACAACGCCCAGATAGCACGCAGCCTATAACGTCTTTGTGTATATCAGAAAAATGAGCGAGCAAATAATCGTCGTATACTTCGTACTATGAGAGAAGGCAAGATACACATGGTAAATGTTCTCAGGTAACTCGGGTCCTGGCCCGTGTTCCTGTGAATATATTACCCGGAGCATTATTCTCTACATAATATAAACTTAGTAACTTGCCGGTGTTGTGGGAGGCGGCAGCGAGCGAGGGCGGCAGCTGAACCAACTTCCCGCGTAACTCATCCTGACAACTCCACTAACTCAAGCCTCGTCTGTTCCGCCAGTTGTAAATTAACATGTAATTAATGCCGAGGCGGCCACCCCCTCTTGCTCTGCTTCAACTTGCAAATGTTGCATCTTGGTCTTCAGAGAGCCGGGGAGACGACGGGCTGTGGCTCTCCTGGAGACACTGCGGGCTTCAGCAAGTCCAGGAACACGAGAGCCATTGGGCAGCCTTATGACACTGTAGGCTTGGAACGCTCAGAGATTACAATGGGGTATGTGTACCCCGGGGACACGGAAGGGATCAGAGCCCCAGGGGACACGGAAGGGTTCAGTACCCAGGGGACACGGAAGGGTTCAGTACCCAGGGGACACGGAAGGGTTCAGTACCCAGGGGACACGGAAGGGATCAGAGCCCCAGGGGACACGGAAGGGTTCAGTACCCAGGGGACACGGAAGGGTTCAGTACCCAGGGGACACAGAAGGGTTCAGTACCCAGGGGACACGGAAGGGTTCAGTACCCAGGGGACACGGAAGGGTTCAGTACCCAGGGGACACGGAAGGGTTCAGTACCCAGGGGACACGGAAGGGTTCAGTACCCAGGGACACGGAAGGGTTCAGTACCCAGGGGACACGGAAGGGTTCAGTACCCAGGGGACACTACCCACCATCACACAGTTCACCCACACTACCCACCACCATGGTAGTGGTGGTAGAACAATCTACCATAAATACCCAAATTACGGAACTATTCTCCCTACCCACCATGAGAGATAGAACAAGACCGGAACATGAAGATGCCACCATAGAAGGCACGGCTCAACATAATAGGCCTACTACACCTGACTAATCTTTGTATGTGATTTGTCCCCTATTTTGGCTTTTTTTTTCTTTTACGCCTTTCCTTTTCCTTTCTTCTTTTCCCATTTTGTTTAGATCTACTTGTCTTCACCTGAGCCCTTACCAGTATAAATCTAACACGCTTTGTATTTTCTTTTCACTTGAAAATAAATCATGTAGGTATATTGGTGTATACTGGCAGCAGGTTTTCTTTTAAACATGTCTCATTGAATATGACCGCATATTCTGTATTTACTATCTTCTGATTTAGGGCTTCTATCCCTCTAACTATTTTCTTAGCATCAGGGCTTAGCTGAAATAGGAGTTCTCCAAAACTCATTTTCGTAATTTCAAGGTGAAGAAAAGAGGTGAATTACTATAGAATATATTACACTTATTTATACAATTTGCACAACGTTTCGAACCTCCATGGTTCATTCTCAAGTGAAGAGAATTTTTCAGGACTTTGATTTTATACCCGCACTGGGTCAGGTGATAAGACAATAAAGGTGAAAACATAGGGGGATACATAAGAGATAAATGTGGGGTGAAACATAAGAATAGAGATAACTGCAGAAGGCTTATTGGCCCATACGAGGCAACTCCTGTCTACATACAAAGATTAATCAAGTGTAATTGCCCTGTTATGTTGAACATTGTCTTCTGTGTTGGCATCGTTATGTTAACATAACGATGCCAACACAGAAGACAATGTTCAACATAACAGGCCAATTTTTGGCCTGTTTTTTGGAGAACTCCTATTTCAGCTAAGCCCTGATATATATATATTTATATTTATATATATATATTTATATATATTGTGACGATAATCTCTTCCAAGAGATTTAGCCTGCTCTTTCCTGCTATCATCATGTTCCCAGCTACATTCAAGATACGTTCTACAGTAGCTAAAACGTATATCAAGACAGCCACACGCACCTGCACCCCCTCCCCCCTCACACTCCTCGCCGACTGCACTTCAACTAGCAAACTATTAGCGGTGGGTCTGCCTGCATTCTCATTGGCTGTTCGTGATCTCGCCACTACAGTCCTCCACCACTTACGCACGTCGTCAAGTTAACGTTGGAGTCAGCGAGCTGTACCACCTCAGAATATCTTGTGCTCTATAGCTGAGAACATCTAGTTGATTCACCTCGTGTGATCAAATAGCGGTTGTTAGCTTGCTCATATATTCCCAGCACCATTTTATATATTGACCATTTTATATTTCCTTGTATTATATTTTGTCTTATAATTAACGTAATCCACTAATAATCCAATATTCATTTTTATGTTAGTTCTTTTTCACTTGTTGTAAATGCACCCTACCAAGCCAAGGAATTGTCTTTATTTAAATTTGTTTTCTAGAGTAATTAAATTTCATTGTTTATCTTTTGTGTATCTTACCTTACCTTACCACAGACTATCAGACAAGCAGTCATTCTTTTTTTGTACATATGTGTGACCAGGCATTGACATCTGCCAGTGGAAGACTGCCGAACACCATACACCACTACTTTACCGTCACACATATATATATATATATGACAATGTCAGACCACGGAGGAAAAATGAAACAGGAATTTCCTTAAGTACTTTTGTATATTAATACATCTTCAGAAGGAGTATTAATACATCTTCAGAGAACTCCTTCTGAAGATGTATTAATATACGAAAGTACTTAAGGAAATTCCTGTTTCATTTTTCCTCCGTGGTCTGACATTGTCACATTTTTAATCACGTGTTTATTTTCGTGATACACACACACACACACACACACACACACACACACACACACACACACACACACACACATATATATATATATAATATATATATATATAATATATATATATATATATATATATATGCAAACAAGCCTGAATGGTCCCCAGGACTAGATACAACTGAAAACTCACACCCCAGAAGTGACTCGAACCCATACTCCCAGGAGCAACGCAACTGGTATGTACAGGGATGCCTTAAACCACTTGACCATCACGACCGGACAAAAGGAAGTGATAGCCTGAGCTATATGAACCACTTCCCCGCCGGCACTTGGATGGTTATCTTGGGCATAGCATTTTATCAAATCACCTCATTTTTTGGGGCAACACGTGAGGAACACAAATGCAAACAAGCCTGAATGGTCCCCAGGACTAGATACAACTGAAAAACTCACACCCCAGAAGTGACTCGAACCCATACTCCAGGAGCAACGCAACTGGTATGTACAGGGATGCCTTAAACCACTTGACCATCACGACCGGACAAAAGGAAGTGATAGCCTGACTATTTCGCTTTGATGTCCAAAGGGCTTGGAAAGGATGGGGGAGGTAGAGGGATGGGGAGATGAAATTCAGGAAGAGGATGCGGGTGTAGAGAGAGAGGAGGATTGAAAGTTCGGTGGCCTGTCCACCATGGGTTGACATATGTGTATGTGTCGTTTGTTTCTGTATGTGTTATGTTGGGTTGTCAGTACATTGGCTGGGGGGGCTAGTGTTTGTGACCTTGTTGGTGTCCTAAAGCACTAGAGCCGATGGAGTTGGCTGAGGGAGGTTAATCTTAACAACATCAGGGTAGTCACACTTCTGATATCACGACAAATGGTTTTTTGGTTTTATATTTTTTTGTAGTAGTTTTATTTGTTTATATTTTTTTTTTCTTATTTATTATTTTTTTTTTTTTTTTTTTTTTATTTATTTATTTTTTTTTTTTTTTTATTTTATTATTTTTTTTTTTTTATTTATTTATTTATTTATTTATTTCCTTTATTCTTCATTTGGTGTAGATGGGGTCCGGGATGGGCCACTCATCAGGGTCGTCTGGCAAGCCGCTTAGTATTTGAGGTCTTGGGAAGGCCTCATCGTGGATATGTCTGATCACTTTTTGTTGGAGAGTGATTTTTCTAGTTCTGTGTGGTGGTTCGCGGATCTCGTAGTCGCTGGTGGTGTTTTCTGCTACGTAGGGATCTTCGGGGTCTGGGATATACATATTCTTCATGCGGTACAGCTGTCTTCTGGCCAGGTAGCTGAGCCTGATGTTCATTGGCTTCATGTTGAGCGTTTCATGGATTTGGTCAGTTCTTACCCTATCCATCAGTGTCAGGCCCTCCGCAAAGCGAAGTGCTTTGTTTTGTACCCGTTGGATCTTCAGCATGTTGGATTTGTTGGTGAGGTTCAGGGGGACGTAAGGGTATTCAAGGCTAGGCCTTATAATCATTCTGTACAGGTGGAGCTTGATGTGGGATGGGGCTTGCTTGAAGCGGAAGAGCCTCGCCAGCGAACCTCGAGCCATTGCTGTCTTCTGGGATACAAACTGGGAGGAGTTGAGTAGTCTGTTGAAGTTGTATCCGAGTACTGTGTTGGAGTTTGAGATGGCTATGGGTTCACCGCGGATTCTTATCCCTCCCTCATTTTCGATTGAGAAGGCCATACATCCGACAGTGCTTAATTGAATCTTTTCTGGGTTAGTGGTGATCCTCCATTTCCTTTCCCAGTTAGCAGTCCTGGCTAGTTCCGTGTTGCCTTGCGGGTTACAGTTGCATGCTTGGCTGCTTGGCTGCTTGGGTTGGATGTTATTACATGTGTTACGTCGTCCGCAAATTGCACGATGATGGTGTCTCTATACTCTGGCTGGGGCAGGTCGTTCACAAAGATGTTGAAGAGGACAGGGCTCAAGCAGGACCCTTGGGGGACTCCAGCTGTTGGGGTGAAGGCTGCGGCCTCTTTCGCCTTGAAGTTGGGGGTAACTTGCCTATTCTTTAGAAAATTTCTGACCAGCCTGAGGAGGGTCCAGTTTTGCGCTGGTAAGTCTGCTAATTTGTACACAAGACCATCATGCCAAAGGCTGTCGAAGGCCTTGTGTACGTCCCTAGTCGCAATCAAAGCTACTTGTTTTTGCTTGCGAATTGAGCTTACTGCGTCGTAGATGATGTTTATTGCATGTTGGGTTGATCTGTGTGCTCGAAAACCAAATTGTTTTTCAGTGAAGAGGTTGTTATACTCCATATAGTAGTTAAGACGGTTTGACACGATTTTTTCAAAGCACTTGCCTATTGTGTCTAAGAGGGAGATTGGACGGTAGTTGCCAGGTTGGTGGGGGTCTTTCTTGGGTTTGGGAATGAATATCATCTTGGCTGACTTGAATGCAACCGGAATGTGACCCGACGCCAGCATAGCGTTGAATAGGTTGAGAATGGATTGTAGAAGGTTGCCTGGTAGAAGTTTTATCTGCAACGCTTTGATCCCCGATGGTCCTGGGGCCTTATCTCGAATGCTTTTGATGACTCCTCTCATCTCTAACATAGTTATGGGTCTTGTTAGAGGGTGGTCGTCTTCTAGGGTTGTCAGGTCTATCAGAGGGGTGCTGTGGAGGGAGGCGGCGTTTTCTGTTGTCCATTGGTTGACACGTTCAAAATGGGTGTTGTTGAAGGCTCTGCTGTTAGAAGCCGTGAGAGTCTTCTTCCATACTGCGCCCATGAGGTCTATGAACCACTTCCCCGCCGGCACTTGGATGGTTATCTTGGGCATAGCATTTATCAAATCACCTCATTTTTTGGGGCAACACGTGAGGAACACAAATGCAAACAAGCCTGAATGGTCCCCAGGACTAGATACAACTGAAAACTCACACCCCAGAAGTGACTCGAACCCATACTCCCAGGAGCAACGCAACTGGTATGTACAGGGATGCCTTAAACCACTTGACCATCACGACCGGACAAAGGAAGTGATAGCCTGAGCTATATGAACCACTTCCCCGCCGGCACTTGGATGGTTATCTTGGGCATAGCATTTTATCAAATCACCTCATTTTTTGGGGCAACACGTGAGGAACACAAATGCAAACAAGCCTGAATGGTCCCCAGGACTAGATACAACTGAAAACTCACACCCCAGAAGTGACTCGAACCCATACTCCCAGGAGCAACGCAACTGGTATGTACAGGGATGCCTTAAACCACTTGACCATCACGACCGGACAAAAGGAAGTGATAGCCTGAGCTATATGAACCACTTCCCCGCCGGCACTTGGATGGTTATCTTGGGCATAGCATTTTATCAAATCACCTCATTTTTGGGGGCAACACGTGAGGAACACAAATGCAAACAAGCCTGAATGGTCCCCAGGACTAGATACAACTGAAACTCACACCCCAGAAGTGACTCGAACCCATACTCCCAGGAGCAACGCAACTGGTATGTACAGGGATGCCTTAAACCACTTGACCATCACGACCGGACAAAGGAAGTGATAGCCTGAGCTATATGAACCACTTCCCCGCCGGCACTTGGATGGTTATCTTGGGCATAGCATTTTATCAAATCACCTCATTTTTTGGGGCAACACGTGAGGAACACAAATGCAAACAAGCCTGAATGGTCCCCAGGACTAGATACAACTGAAAACTCACACCCCAGAAGTGACTCGAACCCATACTCCCAGGAGCAACGCAACTGGTATGTACAGGGATGCCTTAAACCACTTGACCATCACGACCGGACAAAAGGAAGTGATAGCCTGAGCTATATGAACCACTTCCCCGCCGGCACTTGGATGGTTATCTTGGGCATAGCATTTTATCAAATCACCTCATTTTTTGGGGCAACACGTGAGGAACACAAATGCAAACAAGCCTGAATGGTCCCCAGGACTAGATACAACTGAAAACTCACACCCCAGAAGTGACTCGAACCCATACTCCCAGGAGCAACGCAACTGGTATGTACAGGGATGCCTTAAACCACTTGACCATCACGACCGGACAAAAGGAAGTGATAGCCTGAGCTATATGAACCACTTCCCCGCCGGCACTTGGATGGTTATCTTGGGCATAGCATTTTATCAAATCACCTCATTTTTTGGGGCAACACGTGAGGAACACAAATGCAAACAAGCCTGAATGGTCCCCAGGACTAGATACAACTGAAAACTCACACCCCAGAAGTGACTCGAACCCATACTCCCAGGAGCAACGCAACTGGTATGTACAGGGATGCCTTAAACCACTTGACCATCACGACCGGACAAAAGGAAGTGATAGCCTGAGCTATATGAACCACTTCCCCGCCGGCACTTGGATGGTTATCTTGGGCATAGCATTTTATCAAATCACCTCATTTTTTGGGGCAACACGTGAGGAACACAAATGCAAACAAGCCTGAATGGTCCCCAGGACTAGATACAACTGAAAACTCACACCCCAGAAGTGACTCGAACCCATACTCCCAGGAGCAACGCAACTGGTATGTACAGGGATGCCTTAAACCACTTGACCATCACGACCGGACATAAGGAAGTGATAGCCTGGCTATATGAACCACTTCCCCGCCGGCACTTGGATGGTTATCTTGGGCATAGCATTTTATCAAATCACCTCATTTTTTGGGGCAACACGTGAGGAACACAAATGCAAACAAGCCTGAATGGTCCCCAGGACTAGATACAACTGAAAACTCACACCCCAGAAGTGACTCGAACCCATACTCCCAGGAGCAACGCAACTGGTATGTACAGGGATGCCTTAAACCACTTGACCATCACGACCGGACAAAAGGAAGTGATAGCCTGAGCTATATGAACCACTTCCCCGCCGGCACTTGGATGGTTATCTTGGGCATAGCATTTTATCAAATCACCTCATTTTTTGGGGCAACACGTGAGGAACACAAATGCAAACAAGCCTGAATGGTCCCCAGGACTAGATACAACTGAAAACTCACACCCCAGAAGTGACTCGAACCCATACTCCCAGGAGCAACGCAACTGGTATGTACAGGGATGCCTTAAACCACTTGACCATCACGACCGG
>WNGS01001065.1:57010-70759 GCA_020271785.1 Procambarus virginalis | reverse complement strand
GAGTAAACTATAACCTGGTGCTTCTGTTCACCTGCAGGGGAGAAGTGTGCTCGTGGCGCCCTTCGAGTGTACCTGCGGCAAGCTGCTGATGGGCGGGGTTGTGGGCGTGGTGTCGTCGCCAGGGGCGTGGGGTCGCTGGTGCCCGCCCACCCCACTACGCCCACACGCCCCTCGACCCGTACTTCACCCACATGCACCACCACCCAGAGGAGGCGAGTCACGGAGTACGAGCCACCCAACTCTACAGGAGCCCGGCGCCGCCCACAGGGGGATTCCACCCACCGCCGCCCCCAACTGGTCGCCGCCCACCACCCTAACCCCTGAATGGGGCATGGCAGCGCCCGCTGGCTACCGCCCTGATGCCTGAACAACGATGGGTGGGGCAGCGCCGCCATGTTGGATCAGGGCGGACCGGGTTGTGGAGTGAGGTGTCTGCCAGCCTCCCGCCTCACGCCTACAACACTCCTCACAGCTATAGCTGCGACCTCAAGCTTGACGTCCACGGCGACTCAGAGCCAATATTCCCCTTCGAGGAAGCTTCCAACCACAAGACATCTTCGCCCTGGAGCAGCCATACAGGAAGAAGGATTCGGGAGTGGCAGCGCCTGCCATCCCCGAGGCTACAGCACAGAGGTTCCTGCAGTGTATAGACGACATAATCGGCGACTGTTTCCTTGACGACACGGAGCAGCAGCAGCAGCAGCAGCAGCAGCAGCAGCAGCAGCAGCGGTCTCCTCCCACCTTGCTGGACCTTGGTAGCGGGGCGTTAACACAACACCACCACCCATATACCACCCACACGCCCTCTCTACCGCCCCCACACACGCCCACGCCCGTCTTCTCCACGCCCGCTACGCCCACTCCCGCGCCCACGACCGGCGCGCCCAGTGCGGGGATAGACGAGTCTCTCCTCCATAACAGACTGCTATCCCCGAGCCTGCAGCAGCTGCAGCAGCTGGAGGAGGCCACGAGGTCTCCCACAGTAGACACCTTGTGTGGGGAGACCGGCGCCAGCTTTGCCTACCCTTCACCCACCGCCGATTACGTCAATTACGCCAATGAAACGAGCGGCTACGCCACCCAGGACTCCTCCACCAATGGCAGCCTGTCGAGCTATGACGTCACGGTGTACACGTCATCATTCTGCGTGTCGCCCAGCCAATCAGAGATGGTCTCGACGCGAGAGGGGAAGAGCGATAATCAGCTGCCAGCGTGTGAGGGGAAGTTAGTTGTGGCAGGTCATCAAATGGCGCCCAGCGAGGCTGCCTCTTCCCTCAGCTGAAGGTCTTCACGCGCTCCATACCTGCTACAACTGTGCCTCCGGCCACTCTTGACAGAATCATATCAATCAAACTATTGCAGGCTGTTCAACATGCCTATTGCTGATGTTTAAATAACTCAGAGCTCGTCAGATTGGCAGCCTTCTGAAGATTAGTTCTGAGACTACGACCACTTTACGCGAACTGAGAGACCAACGACCTGTCACTGTTGGTCTGTGTCTGTTATCGACCTCTGAGGGTCAGAGAGTTCTTTTAAAGGTTTATTAAAAAGATAATCCTCTTGGATTATCTTTTTGCCATGTATTGCGTCCAGTACTTCGAAGAATTCTAGTTCTTGGACATTCTTTTGGCACAGACTTGTACTGCGCGAGGCTGGGAACACTCTGGTGTTTGGAACAAGAGGAACTAATGGCTGGAAGTGAGGTGTTGGTACACGAAGCCTCTGCAGCTTTGAGAAACCAATAGAGGCAGAAAGCTCTTTCGAAATCGAGTAGCCCCTATGACAGTTCTTCCAGTTTCATTCTAAAAGCGTTTTCATATCCAGTAAACCGGTGATTTAGACCTCGTTACAGACTTTTTGCCGGTTCGAAGTGTCACTGAAACTTTTTAAAATGTTTTCTGGAACCGTGATACAGATGGTTTCAGAATCGGTGTAGCTCTCAAGAGTATTTACTGACAATAGTATCCGGCATCTGACTCACAATAAGTTAAGAGCAGCTTAACTTATGTTTAATGAACGTGTAAGACATGGTGATTGAACACTCCCGAGTCGTTAGGGCCCCAGTGACTTATCAAGATAGTTTATATTTTGAATTAGGGGTTTTTACCCCGTGTTAATAATTCGCGTTACTGAACACTGTCTTCTCATGGCTATAGCGTCCAGACCATGAACGCCTTCACCTCAAAATCAAATCTAGAAATTTGAAAACATTTCTCCTTTTCTTCAGTTAGGCTTGTGCCTTCTCTCCGTGATTATTCTTAATTTGAATATTTAATTTGTGGTACAAAAAGTGGCTCCATGGTGTGGTCGACGCTGTTACAGAACGTGGCTCTTCATCTCAAGTTACAAAGTGCTGAGAGCGTTACAAAGTGCTGAGAGCGTTACAAAGTGCTGAGAGCGTTACAAAGTGCTGAGAGCGTTACAATGTGCTCAGAATGGCTCCGACTGTTCTCGTAGCCGCTCCTCTTTAGGTTGTCTGCAATTCCCGATCTCCAGAAACTATCATTAGTGTTTAAGAAGTTTTATCAAGATTTGTTTTAGGCCATATTGACCCCTTCAGCCGCTGTGAATTTGCAACGAAACAAAATGTCAAAGTTTGCCCTTAAAACGTCAATATTTTTTTTTCTCCATTTAAAGAAAACCTGAAATTTGGCGGGAACACAGCGGCTGTAGGCTGCCATATATAGTTAAGTCTGTAGCCTTTAACTCACCACATATCTGCTCATAAGTTAAAGTATTATGAAGATTATTATTTTTTTCCAATGCTAGTCAAATTCGTTCGGTCGCATTTCACTGCAAAACTAGTCAAGACGAGAAAAACAAAATGACAACACATATTCTCTCATTTCTGTGTTTTTCTTCCGGTAATGAGTCTGAAAATGACTTTTTTTTATGTTATTAAGATTTATGTATATGTACAAGACTGCCAATTACCTTTAAACTGGTGTACAGGAGTCGAGTACCTTTTGTAGGTAAGATAAAATACAAAATTACATGTGTGGAATGGCTGTTTAATATGGAAATGGAACGTAATCCGTAAATGGAAAAATAATATTATGTAATATAGGTTATGTGTGACAAAGCCAAAAGTATTTCACTACAGTATTGTGCTCTTATTTCATTGGCTTGAGAACTTAAAATTGTCTAAATTCACCTGTACGAAATTTTTGCTTCATAATAGGTTATTGTAACATATCCCTAAATATCTTGTTCTACCCAGTTTTAGCCATTTTAATTTTAAATCAAACAAGCAAGAATAGGCATAGATTCTCGCAGTTAAAGAAAACGGGAGCTAATCTCCGCTCCTGCTATTGGCTGGGATCAGACGAAGCCGATTGGCTCAAGTAAACGCCATGGCCAATCACATCGCAGGGTAACGAGAACATGCAACTATCCTGATTGGCTTACTGAAATGTACATCAGATAATTTACAACTTTTGGCCAATAAGTCGGCGATGCCGTTATTCAAAGATTTGTTAAGTCTATACAAGTTATGCCATTGTTGGCCAGATTTTACTACGGTCTTAAACATTAAATTATGCCCGAGTGTTGCCTCTCATAATTTGGTTAAAATTTTCACGTATGTTAATTTACTCGTGATGTTAAGTTGCCAGTGATGTTGAATTTCTACAAATATTTAATCTCGGTTACATTAAATAATCATTGATGTTAAATTCGCAGCTCTGTTACCATTGATGTTAATTACCAATGTTAAATTTGGCATTGATACAAAATTGTTAACGTTATATTGACTTAAGGACCAACAAATGTTAAATCACTTATGCTAGATGAGCAGCAAATTGTATTAAGATGTTAAATATGCGCATGAATGTTAAAACTGAAGCAATGGGATAAAGTGTGTATGTGAAACAGTTAACGAAACCGCCTTGTTAGTAGTTTGAAGTTTATTAAATTAACATTAAAAGACAGAGACTAGTCCACGAGTCAGCGCTTGAAGGATAGCTCACCCTACTGCTCAAGTGCTAGTGTTGAGGTTGATCCACTACCTGAGCGCCAGTTTTAAGTCGTGGTTTACCCACGTTAACTCTCAATGATGACTTATTCCTTAAGTGTTAAATAATCAGTTACTTGAGCGCTCGCTCTGAAAGCTGAGGTTGACTTTGAAGACAAGAGGCTTCACGACTTTAGGCTGAGGTTGACCTTGACAAGAGGCTTGACTTGAAGACAAGAGGCTTCACGACTCTAGGCTGAGGTTGACCTTGAACAGGAAGAGCTAGGCTTCAAGGTCAAGGCTCTCGAGTGACTCTTCAAGGCAACTTCATGCCAAACACCGCGAAAGAAGCATAATACTTGATTAATTTCACAAGTGTGACTTAATACATTATCTCTCAAGTATGACCTCACGCTTGGCCTACCGCTCAAGCGTGACCTAACAAAAAAAGAGCACTCAAAGTTATCACATTCACATTCCATTTGTTAACAGTATATTAACCTCAGACTCCAGGTCACCCTCGGAATGCTGCTTCTAATATATGAATATATATATATATATATATATATATATATATATATATATATATATATATATATATATATATATATATATATATATATATATATATATATATATATATATATATATATAATGAACACAATTTTAACTACCGAAAGTGGCGTTTTGTGGGTTTTATCAATAATTTATAATTGTTGGTGTTTCAAGTCCAAAGAGAAGCCTTGTTGAACTGAGCGTCGATGAAATCCAATGACGAATATTTTGGTTTCTAAGTTTCAATAAGGCTGTCAGCGCCGCCGCGGGTCCAACTTGTTCCCACCAGTGTTACCGCAGCCCGTCCTCATAGACAAAGGCCAAAGTCCATTCCATGCACCCGCCACACCCGTTGTTTATGAATAATAAACATTTTACACACAACTGATGACGTTCGAACACTTCCGGAACAAGTGCTCTGCTGTCGACTTGTGTTCGAACCACAACGCTGTAAATGCTTCACCCACGTACTACAAATTATCGCCAACAGGACCTACACACCTAACTAGTGCCTAAATACGCACAATGTGCCAATATACTTTACTATTTTCTGAGAAAATCCCTGTTTTTAAATGAACATCGTGTTAAAACTAACGATCAGCGTCTTTGGGGTCGACCGCTGGATGGAATGGACTTGGTCCAAGGACGTGTTGGACTCCGCCACTTTTGATAGTTGTTAAGACCGTATTGACCATTATATACGGCCTTGTATACATTATATGACCACTGTATACATTATATACAGTGTGGAGTACCGAGGTGGTTGGCCATTCTCCTCCTTATATGTATGACCGTTTATACACATGTATACACACACACACGTGTATGTATACGCTCTCCATGACCTGTTCTTTCCCATATGTTTGTGAGATATATTTAATTATTAATACAAATTGTGTTTCTTTGTCCTCAATGATTACTTCACAGGACTAGTATAACTAGGCTACCTTACCTTGAGGTGCTTCCGGGGCTTAGCGTCCCCGCGGCCCGGTCGTCGACCAGGCCTCCAATACACAGGATCAATGTAACTAGGCTACTACACAGGATCAATGGTTGGTCTGCTTCACTATACTGCTAAATGCCCTGGCTGGCAGTGTCGTATAGGCACTACAACAGTCTGGTTGATCAGGTGCCAGCAACTCCAACGAATGGTCCAAGACGTCGCTCCATCAGGAGTCACATACAGGGCCCGTGGCTGAGTGGACACCCCGCTGGACGCGTGATCCTGTGGTCCGGGGCTCGATTTCCGGCGCCGGAGAGAAACAATGGGGTAGAGTTTCTTTCACCCCATGATGCCTCTGTTCACCTAGCAGTAAATAGGTACGTGGGAGTTAGACAGCTGCTACGGGCTGCTTCCTGGGGTGTAAGGAGGCCTGGTCGAGGACCGGGCCGTGGGGACGCTAAGCCCTGTAATCATCTCCACTCCAAAACTCCACACCCCTAGAGGGATTCGAACCCAGACAGCCAGGAGCACTATGCACCTTGGCGTAACTGGTACCCTTGTGTTGCTCACTTGATACCTAGTTGATACCTGGTTGATGGGGTTCTGGGAGTTCTTCTACTCCCCAAGCCCGGCCCGAGGCCAGGCTTGACTTGTGAGAGTTTGATCCACCAGGCTGTTGCTTGGAGTGGCCCGCAGGCCCACATACCCACCACAGCCCGGTTGGTCCGGTACTCCTTGGAGGAAACAATCTAGTTTCCTCTTGAAGATGTCCACGGTTGTTCCGGCAATATTTCTGATGCTCGCTGGGAGGACGTTGAACAACCGTGGACCTCTGATGTTTATACAGTGTTCTCTGATTGTGCCTATGGCACCTCTGCTCTTCACTGGACCTCTGATGTTTATACAGTGTTTTCTGATTGTGCCTATGACACCTCTGCTCTTCACTGGACCTCTGATGTTTATACAGTGTTCTCTGATTGTGCCTATGACACCTCTGCTCTTCACTGGACCTCTGATGTTTATACAGTGTTCTCTGATTGTGCCTATGGCACCTCTGCTCTTCACTGGACCTCTGATGTTTATACAGTGTTCTCTGATTGTGCCTATGACACCTCTGCTCTTCACTGGACCTCTGACGTTTATACAGTGTTCTCTGATTGTGCCTATGGCACCTCTGCCCTTCACTGGAACAATCTTGCATTTTCTTCCATATCGTTCACTCCAGTACGTTGTTATTTTACTGTGCAGATTAGGGACCTGGCCCTCCAGTATCTTCCAGGTGTATATTATTTGGTATCTCTCTCGTCTCCTTTCTAGTGAGTACATTTGGCGAGCTTTGAGACGATCCAATAATTTAGGTGCTTTATCTCGTCTATGCGTGCCGTATATGTTCTCTGTATTCCCTCTATTTCAGCAATCTCTCCTGCTCTGAAGGGGGAAGTGAGTACTGAGTAGTACTCAAGACGGGACAACACAAGTGACTTGAAGAGTACAACCCTTGTGATGGGATCCCTGGATTTCAAAGTTCTCGTAATCCATTCTATCATTTTTCTGGCTGACGCAATATTTGCTTGGTTATGCTCCCTAAACGTTAGGTCGTCGGACATCATTACACATGGCCCCACAAAGTGAGGTGATTCGATGAAATAACTATGCCCAAGCTTACCACCAAGTGCTTTCGGGACGTTGGGGAAATAGCCTCGGCTACCACTGTCTTTTGAGCGGTCACGGTTGGTAGAGTGGTTAAGGTACCAGGTTCGACAGTTGCTTAGTGCTCCTGACTGGGTTCGAGTCACTTCTGGGGTGTGGAGTTTTCAGTTGCATGTATGCCTGGGGACCATTCAGGCTTGTTCGCATATATATATATATATATATATATATATATATATATATATATATATATATATATATATATATATATATATTATTAAATATGACCGAAAAAGTAAGATTAATAATTCTAACACGAATTTTCTCAATGTTTCATATTATATATATACATACATATTATATATATATATATATATATATATATATATATATATATATATATATATATATATAATAGGGGTACCACCTCTGGTGCAATTGAAGGGACCCACATATTCGAAGAAGTAAATATCAAAAAGAAGGCACCAAACCGGGAAGGCTATGTAGCACCATCAAATGTGCGGAATAATCAGAGGGCGCTAAATACCACCAAGGATGCCAATACGAGAACAAAAACGCATAAGGCGAACGATATCAAAAGTATCCGAGTCACCAAGAATTCTATCGAGGGACAAGTGACCGCGAGGGACGGTCGGAAAGCAAGACACACGCTCGTCCTGGAAGTCAGGACATTCAAGAAGGACATGCACGACCGTAAGAGGGACAATGCAATTAGGACAATAAGGAGCAGGGCGGCGCTCCATCAAGTGACCATGGGTTAAGCGAGTATGGCCAAGATGCAACCTCGCCAGAGCAGTTTCCCATCGCCGGTTACGGTGGTAGGAGGACGGCCACGAGGAAACACAACATTTCAGAGTACGGAGTTTGTTACCAGTAACAGACGACCAAGAAGCCTGCCAACGGGTAAGGATGGAGGAATGGATTCGAAGAAGAAAATAAAGAGTATTCAGAGAAGACCTTGTGGATTCTCACTCCACACCCCAGAAGTGACTGAAACTCATACTGCCGGGAGCACTATGCAACTGGTGTACAGGAGACCTTAACCGCTCGGCCATCACGGCTGTACATGTATGCCTACCATACCAGTGGGGAGCGGCAGGACTCCTCTTGATGACACCTTTTGTCTTCAAGCATAATTCGCGCATCTCTTAAGAGGCGAGACCATAGAGTAATCTGCAGAACAAAGGTACAACAATGACCCCGCTCCAACCCGCCCACTTTCTACACGGAGGCCATATTGGGCTGCCAGTGGAGGGTTAGGATACACGGAGGCCATACTGGGCTGCCAGTGTGAAGGGTTAGGATACATGGAAGCCATACTGGGCTGCCAATGTGGAGAGTTAGGTTACACGGAGGCCATATTGGGCTGCCAGTGTGGAGAGTTCGGTTACACGGAGGCCATATAGGGCTGCCAGTGTGGAGAGTTCGGTTACATGGAGGCCATACTGGGCTGCCAGTGTGAAGGGTTAGGATACATGGAAGCCATACTGGGCTGCCAATGTGGAGAGTTCGGTTACACGGAGGCCATATTGGGCTGCCAATGTGGAGAGTTAGGTTACATGGAGGCCATATTGGGCTGCCAGTGGAGAGTTAGGTTACACGGAGGCCATACTGGGCTGCCAGTGTGGAGAGTTTGGTTACACGGAGGCCATATAGGGTTGCCAATGCACCAACAAAATTAGTTCTAGCAACAAAATCTCTCCCCCCGCCCCCATGCTGGAAATAAATCGGTTCATCCATAATTCCTCTCTTGGCACTTGTCTTGAACGCTCAAACCTTTGCCTTACCATGCTACTACTGTCCTCCCCAAAAGGGTTCTGTGCTGGAGTCAAGCTACATCAACAATAAGTCTATGTGAAAGGCTGGTGTCAATAGAAGAATTACAGCCAATACTGAATCCCTAACATGAGGAGCTTACCCAGCAAAGAGGGGATACTTCTCCTAAAGAAATTCAACATTATTAATGAGTCTACATTTGCTGTATGAGACTATATGATTGGGCCTGTTTACAATATTTAGGGTGTGTTGATAAGGGTGAGAAGAAGGCCTATACTGTCTTTCAACTCTAACTTAATCTAGCAAGGTCCCAGACAGGAGCTAACGTAATCTAGCAAGGTCCCGGACAGGAGCTAACGTAATCTAGCAAGGTCCCGGACAGGAGCTAACGTAATCTAGCAAGGTCCCAGACAGGAGCTAACGTAATCTAGCAAGGTCCCAGACAGGAGCTAACGTAATCTAGCAAGGTCCCAGACAGGAGCTAACGTAATCTAGCAAGGTCCCAGACAGGAGCTAACGTAATCTAGCAAGGTCCCAGACAGGAGCTAACATAATCTAGCAAGGTCCCGGACAGGAGCTAACATAATCTAGCAAGGTCCCAGACAGGAGCTAACGTAATCTAGCAAGGTCCCGGACAGGAGCTAACATAATCTAGCAAGGTCCCAGACAGGAGCTAACGTAATCTAGCAAGGTCCCAGACAGGAGCTAACATAATCTAGCAAGGTCCCAGACAGGAGCTAACATAATCTAGCAAGGTCCCGGACAGGAGCTAACGTAATCTAGCAAGGTCCCGGACAGGAGCTAACGTAATCTAGCAAGGTCCCAGACAGGAGCTAACATAATCTAGCAAGGTCCCAGACAGGAGCTAACATAATCTAGCAAGGTCCCGGACAGGAGCTAACGTAATCTAGCAAGGTCCCGGACAGGAGCTAACGTAATCTAGCAAGGTCCCGGACAGGAGCTAACGTAATCTAGCAAGGTCCCGGACAGGAGCTAACGTAATCTAGCAAGGTCCCGGACAGGAGCTAACGTAATCTAGCAAGGTCCCGGACAGGAGCTAACGTAATCTAGCAAGGTCCCGGACACCAATCCACAAGCAGCAGCACTAGGACTGCCTCACCTTACATGTAAGCAATTAAAGTATAACAAAAAAGGTAAACGTAAATAAAAGGGGCAAAGTACTTTAATCATTTATTCATCTCGGTACTCATGAAAAAGCGTAATGAAAATTTATCAATACTACACTGTACACAACACGATCCTTACCTCTCACACTCCAGACACAAGGATCACTGAAGCACAGACTACTACGGGTGCTGGAAACTCTCGGGGAGGGAGAGCCTGACGTACGAGGAGGCGGCGGCGCTTCTTCGTGGTTAAGTTGGCGATTTAATACCTTAACTCTTTCAGGATAAGTTGTTGGCCCTTATTACCATAATTATATCCAATTATTGCACGTATGGTCATCAGTCTTAGGCACTTTAGTAATTCATTATTTTAAAATAATTTTATTTTATTTACTAAAACATAAAACTACACTTTTATTCATTCCATTCAGATGCCCAAGCTTATGCAAACAATATATCCTTTACAGGAAATGAGAAATGGGATCCACCATAAACCAATTAAGCTAAATTATAAACAGTATTGAAATGGTGATCATTTCAAGCAAATTTCTCCTTCAATGTTATGAGAGCTTGAGTGAGATTTAGAAATTAAACGCCCCTCCGCGTACGTACTCACTACCCACCATGTTCATATTGACAGGCTGCCCCCCTTTTCCTCTTCTGCTGGGGAAACCTATTCAAAGGGAAACCCACAGCGCGAAGGTGTATATGAAATGCATAGTTTGCCTCGACAACTTGATAACATTCAAAAACAAAATTTACCTATTCACAAAAGGTATCTAAGGCTAATTCTGGTTACCTCTGAGGCCAACCGAAAATATGATGAACCAAAAGCTACGGTGATGAACTGAACATTGCTTTATTAGGCAATGCTAATTAATTTGGGTTGGCCCCCGGGGCCTCAGTGTGCTGTGAAGGTTCTCAGACAGGTGTTCTAAATATAATCCCCGAACATCTTGAGAGTCTGGTACATCTATCTACTCTCCGACTACCAGAGTCGGATCATGTCTGCCACACACCCGTAAGAAGTCATGTACATATGACAATCACACCTGCCATGTACAAGTGACATCATACAATAAAATACAGTCATTTCCTCCACACCTGCAGGTAGTGCGCCACTCTACACACATGTACACACCTGCAGGTAGTGCGCCACTCTACACACATGTACACACACACTCGACACACTGTGCAAATGTGTTACAAATATATATATACTGTATGTGCATATATATATATATATATATATATATATATATATATATATATATATATATATATATATATATATATATATATAAGTGTATATTAGTATGTATACTATATATAGGTACTATTTACAGACCACCAAACTATCAGACCGATGGTACATTAACTGTGTTCAATACACCCATGCTACTGAAATTGAAAATCTTCAAATATCAAATTAAAAATATCAAACTAATGCATATAAAGGTTTATACAATATCATCAACTCTACCTTTTAATAATTACCAAATACTGAATAACTTTGGGTTAAAAACTTAATCTTAACTTTTTGTGTTTTTAACATCTTAAGAAACAGTTGTTAAACTGGCTACATTAGAGCACAAGTTGCTGCACTCTCCGTGCCCAAAAGGTTCGGGTCATGCTGAGAGAGAGCAGCAGATTGCGCAGGTTCACCGTCATGCTAAAAATGTTGATGTAACAAACTTTACATATCTGCAACTTGTACGGGATTAATCCTTAAACTACTTCAATCGCTATCCGAGATTACTTTCTGCGTTCCAATCCCACAATACCGTCTGTTGTAATCAATTTTGTGATTTTTGTTTTTTGAGATATGCAACACAGTGTAAGACTTTAAATAGCTTAGCAGTTTAAGGGTTAAGACTTAAGTTAGTGTACAGTGGCAACGAGAACAGTATTCGTAGAGAACCGTACATTAGTTAAATTAAGAAAATTACAAATTATATACTGCATGCCTACAGGTTTAATGGTCAAGCTAAAAAAGTAATTGATAAGCAACAAGAATGAACCAAATACATATCTAATTTTACATATATGCTGTAACCTAATAGGGCAAAACAGTCTCAATATTAAAAAGAAAATTATTTTGCAAAATTCTGTATATTTTTAGCTACCCCTTCACCTCTTGTACATTGTGCCGTCACAGTAACTTGTATACAAAACCAGTTGGGTTAGGGATGATGGTGATGAGATACTCACTGTCTACAGCGGCAGTCCCACCCAGAGTAGGATCTTGAATGTCAGTGGGATAAGATAGGGAATTCTTATTGTTTCAGAAAAATACAAAAATGCTCACAGTGGTCTTCTTTCTCAGTGCCTTTAATGGCGAGAGATCTTGAAGATGTCGCCAGTTCCACACCCACGAAAGGAAGTCAGTTCAGCCTAACTAGGATGTCACCAGTTCCTCACCCACGAAAGGAAGTCAGTTCTCCCTAACAAGGAGATGTCGCCAGTTCCACACCCACGAAAGGAAGTCAGTTCTCCCTAACTAGGAGATGTCACCAGTTCCACACCACGAAAGGAAGTCAGTCTCCCTAACAAGGAGATGTCACCAGTTCCACACCCACGAAAGGAAGTCAGTTCAGCCTAACTAGGAGCGTGTCACCATTTCCACCCCACCCACGAAAGGAAGTCAGTTCTCCCTAACTAGGAGATGCAACAGCTGCGGAACTGGGACTGCGTCTTTGATCCTCCTGGGCGCACAGGAGCCGCTGAAATAAAAGAATGACAACTCGTGAACACCTGAAGGACTACATATTCATTAACTGTAAATAGTGTTATTAAAGCATACATGTCAAGGGACAGGCTGCTTACAGGCATCGTTAAAGAGCTTGGGTTTGTAACGGCTATACAATAATTAACTGCTTTTCAACTTTACAACTACCACCAAAATACAACTAAAGTTAACTCAATCTATCAACAATAAACTAATTTGTACCAATTGGGCGTGAAATTAGAGTGACATCACTCGTCCCTCACAATGATAGTCAGGAGAAAGCGACAAGGTATCATGTCAACATAGCACTGGAAAGAATTTGAGGATAACGATTTGGGGTATCTAGAGCATACTTGGAGAGTTGTTGTTGTGTTGTTGTTTTAGATTCAGCTACCTGGGACAAATAGCTCCAAGTAGCACGGGCTATGGTGAACCCGCAGTGGACTTACCTGGCACAGGAGCAGGGCTGTAACTGCGACTTGAAGAGGGTCTCTGGAGATGTTCTACCTCTCCAGCCCACCCGAGGCCAGGCTCAACCTGGGGACGGGGAAAAAGGAATGGTGCCCAACCACTTAGATGGTCGTGATCGAACGCCAACCTGCATGAAGCGAGACCGTCGCTCTACCGTCCACCTCAAGTGCAATTTGATGGCGGACTGCCGACAAGTGGCACAACATAAACAGTAAGCAAGATCTGGCTTACTGGATAACGTTTACCTCTAGTGAAAGTCTCAAGACTTTATGAAGCTGTCATCCGAGATGGACACCCCCCAAGAAAGTCTTTCTGCCGTCTAAGTCTCGCTACCGGACCATTAATCTCAAGTCTGGTCAAATAATCTGTGACTTCAACACAGCTTCCTATTACATCTAGTATTATGAAGACGTTAGTTTACAAAATTCTTGTATAAGAACAGAAAATGGGAATGTCACGTAGATGTTGTCTTGTCATTAATGGGGCACCAAAATATTAACTTAAACATGATCATAGAAAAACGGAC
>WNGS01001065.1:14570-25354 GCA_020271785.1 Procambarus virginalis | reverse complement strand
GGAGTCCTCTGAAGGACATATTGCGATATATTCCCTTTATCCCCGGAACACTTGTTGCTAAGGGGTCCTCAGGGAATATTTAGGACATCCCAGTACAGCTCAAGGACGCCACCAGGCCATTGTTGGTCATAACGTCTGAAACACATCTGAGCCTCTCTACAGACTTCAAGTGCCACCGTTGTTAGTGCTGGAAGGGTTTAGGATTGGCCTCAAGTGTAGCGTCTTTCAGCTGCAAGGTTCCAGAAGCTTCACCACCAACTGGAAGGTTCCAGAAGCCTCACCGCCAGCTGGAAGGTTCCAGAAGCCTCACCGCCAGCTGGAAGGTTCCAGAAGCCTCACCACCAGCTGGAAGGTTGCAGAAGCCTTTTAGTCTCACGAGGACCACTGAAGGACCTCATCTGCTCTCAAGTTGACCTCACAGAGTGTGATGAAGCTAGCGGTGGGCGCGAGGTACCGTGTTCGTCCTATCGACCTCACAGCGGCTACAGTGTACGCAGGACTTCAAGCAACCTGTGAAGGATGTAGTGTAACCCCTTGAAGGATGCTGGAGACGTGTCCTCCATGACTGAAGGAAACTTAACTCTACGGGCTCACCATAACCCGTGCTACTTGGAACTCTTTGTTCCAGATAGCGAATCTTAAACAACATATCTAAACTACACTTTCTAAAGGATTCTCGTTGCTTGGAAACGTCATACAATGAAGTTAGGATGATATTATTGATATCGTTCGTTGGGGCTGATATTGTATCCGATACATTGAATACAATTGTAAGAACTGTATTCTTCTCTGTCCAAGATGTATAGTGTATCACTACGCTCCAGGATGTGTTTTGTCTGTATAAACTACAAGATTTCTAGAACCTTGTAGAAATCTCTAGGAAGTATCAAGAGATTGTGAAAAAGCCAGGATGTTTATTTAGCACTTTCGGCAGAGATATGAGACAAACTAAGAACCAGCTATGAGGAGTGAGTGAAGAAACTTGCCAATCCGTTTGGGCTATCGGAGATCGAATCCTGGCTGATAAAGAGCCAGGAAATGAGTCATATGTGGAAAATAGCCATCGTGCCTACACCACACGAGACCTGAAGGATCCCAGAACATCCCAGTGAAATGTATGAAATCCTAAGGTCATTTAACCACCTGATCTCAACAAAGTCACTTCCGTACAAATCCTACAGAAGAGAGAATCACTTTAAAAGCAATCCTAGGCTCCCTAGCGGGCGCCACGACACCGCCCCTCAAGCCTTCTCACACCCACCATCCTACGATAAGGATTTCAGCCACGCTTGCCCCTGCAGGACTCTCGAAACTCTAACAAGGCAACGACCCTTCGGGCAGGGCATTACAGTGTTTTATGGAGGAGTTTGAACCAAATTGTCTTTATGATTCAGGATCTGATGTGAGGATTGAATGGTAATTATGTCTTGTTTAATGTTTGGTTTATGTTTTAATCGAGTTTTGTTTATTTGATTCTCTCTCTCTCTCTCTCTCTAAGAACATAAGAACATAAGAACAAGGCAACTGCAGAAGGCCTATTGGCCCATACGAGGCAGCTCCTATTTAACCACCCAACCCAATCCCACTCATATACATCTCTCTCTCTCTCTCTCTCTCCTCCTCTCTCTCCTCTCTCTCTCTCTCTCTCTCTAAATTAAGCTCATGTGGGGATCAACATACCCCTCCCACGACAGGAAGATCTGTTCAACATATCTTGAGCAACATAACACTATGTATATTCCTGTAAACACTCAACATACAACCCATTATACACGCAATACATTCCTTCACGACTGCCATACACAAACACAAGTTAATAATCTGTTCTCCAACAGGCAGATCAATTAGCCATTGAGCACTCAACTACAGAATGAGATTGAAGGGCTTTTACAGGCTCAAGTTATAATTACATGTATTACAAAACTGGCGCAATATGTAACACATCTTGGGTACAGGTACATAGCCACATGTTCCACGGTTCACATATTTAACGTAAATCATAATGTCGACTATTACCATACTGTAAAAAAAATATTTGTAAACAGCTGTCGCCATATTGTAAAATATTTTACAACCAATCAAACCATATTGTCAAAGTTTACAAACAACTTCCGTCATATTGGCAATACTTTATATTATTATTATTATGCAAATTCGCTTAAATGGGTAATGTGCATTTTCCAGCTAATTCCACAATATTGGTCTATTTTTTCATCTGTTTTAGTAATATTTCTCTGTCACATCGGCGTCAGTGACACGCTAATCCTGTCAGTGACACGCTAATCCTGTCAGTGACACTCTAATCCTGTCAGTGACACGCTAATCCTGTCAGTGACACTCTAATCCTGTCAGTGACACGCTAATCCTGTCAGTGACACTCTAATCCTGTCAGTGACACGCTAATCCTGTCAGTGACACTCTAATCCTGTCAGTGACACGCTAATCCTGTCAGTGACACGCTAATCCTGTCAGTGACACTCTAATCCTGTCAGTGACACTCTAATCCTGTCAGTGACACGCTAATCCTGTCAGTGACACGCTAATCCTGTCAGTGACACGCTAATCCTGTCAGTGACACTCTAATCCTGTCAGCGACACGCTAATCCTGTCAGTGACACTCTAATCCTGTCAGTGACACGCTAATCCTGTCAGTGACACGCTAATCCTGTCAGTGACACTCTAATCCTTTCAGTGACACCCCTAATCCTATCAGCGACGTCCTAATCCTGTCAATGAGACGCCAATCCCGATAGTTATTGTTGTTTTAGATTCAGCTACTTGGAAGTAAAACTTCCAAGTAGCACGGGCTATGGTGAGCCCGTAGTGGACTTACCTGGCACAGGAGCGGGCCAAGTAGCACGGACTATGGTGAGCTCGAAGTGGCCTTACCTGGCACAGGAGCGGGGCCAGTAGCACGGGCTATGGTGAGCCCGTTGTGGACTTAACTGGCACAGGAGCGGGGCAAGTAGCACGGGCTATGGTGAGCCCGTAGTGGACTTACCTGGCACAGGAGCGGGGCAAGTAGCCCGGGCTATGGTGAGCCCGTAGTGGACTTACCTGGCACAGGAGCGGGGCAAGTAGCCCGGGCTATGGTGAGCCCGTAGTGTACTTACCTGGCACAGGAGCGGGGCAAGTAGCACGGGCTATGGTGAGCCCGTAGTGGACTTACCCGGCAAAGGAGCGGTGCTGACTGAGGTCCTAACTAATGTCTGACACCCGTGTGTCCTCCTACAGGAGTGGGCGAGAGCTGGCGCCCCTGGGGAGCTCGCCAGGGGCCAAGATGGGCGCATCACACCACTTCGACTGGGACATCAACGATTCCAACATACCGAAGGTGAGGTGTTTTGGCTGCTGGGGGTAGTGGTGGTGGTTGTTAGTGGTTAGAGTAGTGGTGGTGATAGCTTCCCTTGTGCTCCACTTGTCATTGGTAGTGTAAAGTGCCATAATAGTTGTTGAAGGGGAGGCTTAACTAGAATAAAAATATTACTAGCAAGCGTCTTCACTTGTCCTATAAATGTTACTATAAAATAATGTTGATAACGCATGAGAATAACGAAACATCTTTATCCTCGTCTCTCCCCCTTCGTCCCTGACCACCTGCCTTGGTCCCTGGCCTCCTGTCCTGGTCCCTGGCCCCCTTGCCTTGGTCCCTGGCCTCCTGCCCTGGTCCCTGGCCCCCTGCCCTGGTCCCTGGCCCCTTGTCCTGCTCCCTGGCGGTCGCAGGTGACGAAGTACGACCTGTTCTCCGACTGGGCGGACGGTCATTGCCGGTTCGTGTACCCGGCGGAGCTGGAGGAGGCCAAGCGACACTCGTCCGGCTGGGCCATGAGGAACACCAACAACCACAACGTTAATATTCTCAAGAAGTCGTGTCTGGGGGTCGTCGTCTGCAGCCTCCGCTGCTCTCTGGAGGCTGGCCTCAAGGTGAGATGAATGCTTGGTTGGATGGTTGGATGAATGAATGGTTGAATGGGTGGTTGGTTGGATGAATGATGGTTGGATGGATCTTGGGTGTGTGTCGGTAATCCAATAAGAGAATGCTATACTTTGTTCATCATAGCCACCAATGGGCAGCCATCTTGTGGCAAGATGTAGTGCTTTATGTCTTCCATTTACACCACAGATATCCATGCCTCTCCAGCCTGTCTCTATTCCTGCTGTTTCCCTCTTGTCTGTCAGCCAGCCATGTACATCTGTCCCACCTGTCAGTCCGCTTACCGTTTGTGTCTGGCAGGTTCACCTTCGCCCGGCGATCTGTGACAAGGCCCGCAAGAAACAGCAAGGAAAACCTTGCCCCAACAAGTCGTGTTCTGGCAAGCTGGAAGTCCTTCCCCTGCCGGGGCCACTGTGGTTACCCCGTCACCCACTTCTGGAGGCATACGGACCACGCCATATTCTTCCAGGTGGGTGTTGAGAGGTCGCGTTTAGAGGCCATATTCTTCCAGGATGGTCCTGGAAGGTCGTTTGCTGGGCTGAGAAGACGTTGGAGCCAGGACAGAGAGGTAAGTTTGGGATCTCAGGAGTGAATGATCGGGACATTTACTTATTGGCTGTTGAGGATTGTTTGGTTCGGTTAGTGGTCGGTGACAGCGGACAGGCCACCTAGAGGTAAGTCCATGTTGGCCCCACAGGTGTTTCGCACGTGTTTCGTGGACCACCTGCCAGTATAAGTGGACCACCTGCCAGTATAAGGGGACCACCTGCCAGTATAAGGGGACCACCAGCCAGTATAAGGGGACCACCAGCCAGTATAAGTGGACCACCTGCCAGTATAAGGGGACCACCAGCCAGTATAAGTGGACCACCTGCCAGTATAAGTGGACCACCTGCCAGTATAAGTGGACCACCTGCCAGTATAAGGAGACCACCTGCCAGTATAAGTGGACCACCTGCCAGTATAAGTGGACCACCTGCCAGTATAAGGAGACCACCTGCCAGTATAAGGGGACCACCTGCCAGTATAAGGGGACCACCTGGCAGTATAAGGGGACCACCTGCCAGTATAAGTGGACCACCTGCCAGTATAAGTGGACCACCTGCCAGTATAAGTGGACCACCAGCCAGTATAAGGGACCACCTGCCAGTATAAGTGGACCACCTGCCAGTATAAGGAGACCACCTGCCAGTATAAGGGGACCACCTGCCAGTATAAGTGGACCACCTGCCAGTATAAGTGGACCACCTGGCAGTATAAGGGGACCACCTGCCAGTATAAGTGGACCACCTGCCAGTATAAGTGGACCACCTGCCAGTATAAGTGGACCACCAGCCAGTATAAGTGGACCACCTGCCAGTATAAGGGGACCACCAGCCAGTATAAGGGGACCACCAGCCAGTATAAGTGGACCACCAGCCAGTATAAGTGGACCACCTGCCAGTATAAGGGGACCACCAGCCAGTATAAGTGGACCACCAGCCAGTATAAGGGGACCACCAGCCAGTATAAGGGGACCACCAGCCAGTATAAGGGGACCACCAGCCAGTATAAGTGGACCACCAGCCAGTATAAGGGACCACCAGCCAGTATAAGGGGACCACCAGCCAGTATAAGGGGACCACCTGCCAGTATAAGTGGACCACCAGCCAGTATAAGTGGACCACCTGCCAGTATAAGTGGACCACCTGCCAGTATAAGGAGACCACCTGCCAGTATAAGGGGACCACCTGCCAGTATAAGGGGACCACCTGCCAGTATAAGGGGACCACCAGCCAGTATAAGGGGACCACCTGCCAGTATAAGTGGACCACCTGCCAGTATAAGTGGACCACCTGCCAGTATAAGTGGACCACCTGCCAGTATAAGTGGACCACCTGCCAGTATAAGTGGACCACCTGCCAGTATAAGTGGACCACCAGCCAGTATAAGTGGACCACCTGCCAGTATAAGTGGACCACCAGCCAGTATAAGTGGACCACCTGCCAGTATAAGTGGACCACCAGCCAGTATAAGTGGACCACCTGCCAGTATAAGTGGACCACCTGCCAGTATAAGTGGACCACCAGCCAGTATAAGTGGACCACCTGCCAGTATAAGTGGACCACCTGCCAGTATAAGGAGACCACCAGCCAGTATAAGTGGACCACCTGCCAGTATAAGTGGACCACCAGCCAGTATAAGTGGACCACCTGCCAGTATAAGTGGACCACCAGCCAGTATAAGTGGACCACCTGCCAGTATAAGTGGACCACCAGCCAGTATAAGTGGACCACCTGCCAGTATAAGTGGACCACCTGCCAGTATAAGTGGACCACCAGCCAGTATAAGTGGACCACCTGCCAGTATAAGTGGACCACCTGCCAGTATAAGGAGACCACCAGCCAGTATAAGTGGACCACCTGCCAGTATAAGTGGACCACCTGCCAGTATAAGTGGACCACCTGCCAGTATAAGTGGACCACCTGCCAGTATAAGGGGACCACCAGCCAGTATAAGTGGACCACCAGCCAGTATAAGGGGACCACCAGCCAGTATAAGTGGACCACCTGCCAGTATAAGTGGACCACCTGCCAGTATAAGGGGACCACCAGCCAGTATAAGGGGACCACCTGCCAGTATAAGTCGACCACCTGCCAGTATAAGGGGACCACCAGCCAGTATAAGTGGACCACCTGCCAGTATAAGGGACCACCAGCCAGTATAAGTGGACCACCTGCCAGTATAAGGGGACCACCTGCCAGTATAAGGGGACCACCAGCCAGTATAAGTGGACCACCAGCCAGTATAAGTGGACCACCAGCCAGTATAAGGGGACCACCAGCCAGTATAAGTGGACCACCTGCCAGTATAAGTGGACCACCTGCCAGTATAAGGGGACCACCAGCCAGTATAAGGGGACCACCTGCCAGTATAAGTGGACCACCTGCCAGTATAAGGGGACCACCAGCCAGTATAAGTGGACCACCTGCCAGTATAAGGGGACCACCAGCCAGTATAAGTGGACCACCTGCCAGTATAAGGGGACCACCTGCCAGTATAAGGGGACCACCAGCCAGTATAAGTGGACCACCTGCCAGTATAAGTGGACCACCAGCCAGTATAAGTGGACCACCAGCCAGTATAAGTGGACCACCTGCCAGTATAAGTGGACCACCAGCCAGTATAAGGGGACCACCTGCCAGTATAAGTGGACCACCTGCCAGTATAAGGGGACCACCTGCCAGTATAAGTGGACCACCAGCCAGTATAAGGGGACCACCTGCCAGTATAAGTGGACCACCTGCCAGTATAAGGGGACCACCTGCCAGTATAAGTGGACCACCTGCCAGTATAAGTGGACCACCTGCCAGTATAAGGGGACCACCAGCCAGTATAAGTGGACCACCTGCCAGTATAAGCTGGAGGTATCACCCCAAAACAGGAAGCCACAGGTACGTTGGGTCAACATATAAGTCTTGCAAGACGCCTCACAGGTATTGTCTGGTTTCCCCTGGCTTGCACTAACAAGGTGTGCTCTAAAATTAAATATACAGTAGTCAGTTTCGCTTCATTACAGGTGTTAAATGTTTGTCTTTTGAGTTCCCAGTGTCCTCCGGGCGTCATTTTTCAAAAAGGGCTTTGAATTTTCAGACATTTGTCATTAAATGTGCTCCACTGCTGAAACTTTCAGACTCTAAAGTTTAAACTATTAAATTGGTTTTCACAGAGGACAAAAATTTGTCGGAAATCACGTTATATTTTCAGCCTTTCGGTTTTTATTGCAATATTCACCTTGTCTTTAATCGAATTATTCAGATATCTAGTCTGCGAGTTAGTGAGCGGACTTAATTCACGCTACAATTTATAATTAGAACCAAAACGACTCTTGAAAGCCGCCCTCCTCCTCCCAATATTTCTACGACTAAAATCTCTCTGTGAATTCTAACATATAATTCTCAAAACCGAAGCCACACATACACCATGACAGTGACGACGTTTCGAACTGCAATGGACTCGTTATAAGAGCCGAGGACAGACCGAAACATCGTCACTTTCACTCCATGTGTGGGGACGGCTTTCTGGCAAGTTAATGTCAAATATTCCCTGAAAGCTATTATTTCTCTTCCAGGCTAAGGGCGTCCACGACCACCCTCAGCCAGAAGCAAAGAGCACCGCTGAGGCCAGAAGAAGCCTCACAGGACGTGGACTCTCTCTCCACCACACCACCATCACCACCACCGGTCCTCAAGGCCTACGCAAGCAAGGGCACCCGACGCTAAGGTTAGTCTCCCCTTCGTCGCGGGCTGTGTGTTGCTGCACCGACCCGTTTCTGTTGCTCTATTTTTTTAATTCATGTGGGTTATGAATAATAATTTGGCGGGTATTTGAGTTTTTAATGTTTATGATTTGGTGTATGACTGTCTATGTTATATATATATATATATATATATATATATATATATATATATATATATATATATATATATATATATATATATATATATATTTATCTCTGACTCGTTTTTATATTTATATTGATTTTTTGTATAATATTGCAACGTAGGAGCTAGTAGCTCTCACACAAACTTACTTAGTGAAGCTGCAAGCAAGAACTGTTATCCTACATCTGAATATCTGAAGCCTGTCTCAAGAGACTCATTTATCTAATTAGCTTAGCATATATTCATTAGGAATAAAACTAGCTTTAATGCTAAGTTACAATCATACAGAGGATGAGCCTGTAGCAACTGTGTGCCAGAGCCTTCAAGTGATCAACTGACCTGGTCTCCGAGCATCAACTGTTGAACGAACAAGTTTCAGATGCGAGTCAGCCTCGGAGTGAATGATCGCTGATGGAGTGATGATCTTGGAATGGCATTCCAGCATGAGACTATTGGAGGTTGAGAGCCTAGTGCTACGGGTGCCAACTACTGGTTGTCCACGGAGTTAGGCCAGATGCGGATATTTGAAAATTGTGGCCTTGTACATAACAATAAGCCCAACCTCTCACTCTCTTCCCTCCCCCAATTACTTCCCAACTCGGCCCTCTCACCTTAGTGTTCCCACATAAACAGAATCATCCCCACACACACACACAAAACTACAAGTGTGAGGTTTATTGTAACCATCAGCAAGAGAGTTCTGCCCTCAAGTGCTTTAGGAATCATTGACTCTTTTTAGAGGGTGGTGGCAGGGGGGAATCGTCGTAGTTGTGGTAGTTAATGGCGTCAGGGGTGGTTGTGGTGGGTAACAGTCATTGTAGGCTAGTAGTAGTCAGTGTAGAACTAATAGCAAGGGTCTTAATATTATTAGTAATAGCAGTAGTAAAATGATAACTAGTAACAACAACGGTGGAAAGTAGCAACAACAGTGAAAGCTTAAGCAGTAGCACCAACAGTAGCACATTGACTGTAGTTCCAGTAACAAAGTACTCAATTCACCCTCTCTACCTCCCTCACTCCAATGGCCCACCCACCGTGTCTCCCATGGCGGCCCTCCGTACCCACCCCGGACCATTACCCACATCGAGCCATACCCACGGCACTCCAGCGGCCCTCAAAATACCCACCATCAGGGGTCCAAGCCAAATGAACCCTCCATCTCTGGACCTCTTGCAGCGGCGGTGGACCTGCAGGCATTACTCCTAGTGTTGTTGATGCTAGTTGTACTGCTGCTAGTGGCTATATATATATATATATATATTTATATATATGACGAGCACTGCTGGATACAATGAGAAACTGGTAAATGTTTGTGTGTGCAAAATTAATGTTTGTTGTTTTAGATTCAAATAGTCGGAAGAAAAAGTTCCAAGTAGCACGGGCTATGGTGAGCCCGTAGTGGACTTACCTGGCACAGGAGCGGGGCAAGTAGCACGGGCTATGGTGAGCCCGTAGTGGACTTACCTGGCACAGGAGCGGGGCAAGTAGCACGGGCTATGGTGAGCCCGTAGTGGACTTACCTGGCACAGGAGCGGGGCAAGTAGCACGGGCTATGGTGAGCCCGTAGTGGACTTACCTGGCACAGGAGCGGGGCAAGTAGCACGGGCTATGGTGAGCCGGTAGTGGACTTACCTGACACAGGAGCGGGGCAAGTAGCACGGGCTATGGTGAGCCGTAGTGGACTTACCTGGCACAGGAGCGGGGCAAGTAGCACGGGCTATGGTGAGCCCGTAGTGGACTTACCTGGCACAGGAGAAATATTCTGTAATTTTAACCTACAAAAAAAAACATAGGCTAGTTACTGAGGACTGGCAAGCAAGTAATTAAATTTTATGTTAGTATTTTCTAGTTAATTTGAAAAAATCAATGTTTTGTTAGCGATAACATAATCGTTTAAAATTATTTATCAGTGCAATCATAAGAAGTAAATTATTCTCCAAAATCTATACTAAGGATTGAAAAAAAAAGTTTATGAATATGACAGCTGACCCTCCTATGGCAGGAAGAGCTACGTCACCGGTTGTGAGAGGGCAGACAGACGGTGCTGGACCAGACGTACCAGAGAGACGGGTTCATCAGAAACAGTTGAGACTGTTCCTTCATGGTTTAATACCATTTCCACACCTCTACACATCTACCACCCCCACCACTACCAACACTATCACCACCACTATCACCACTATCACCACCACTATCACCAACTCCACCCCTGGGAACTCTCTCGACAGTGGGTATTCAATACCCAAGACAATATGTTAAGTGCACTGGCTGGGTCCCCTGAAGGTTGGTCCATGGGAACACTGGTGGGTATGGCAGGGGATCCCCCCCCCCCACCCACGGGCACCTGTGGATATGGTGGGGGGGGGGGAGCCCCCACCTCCCATGGGAATGGTGTTCCAGCTCCCCTGGATTTGAAGGGGAGGGTT
>WNGS01001064.1:49093-60016 GCA_020271785.1 Procambarus virginalis | reverse complement strand
AGTACAGTATGTATAAAATATATTCTGTATACACAGAGGGCATAGAATAGTTAATAGTTTCCAGGGGTAACGATATGCTAGTGCCTAGTACATGTAAAGTCTGCAACCCCAAACTTGCACACAAGTGAGCACTTGACATATGGTAAGTAGCGCAACTGCTGTACCACAATATAAGAGAAGGCATGTAACATGGCTGAGTAGAATGCCAGTACTGCAAAGATGCAACTAAGGGAATAAGTCATAGGACATTAACCGTGCCTAGTGGCAGCTAGCCGAAGCAATGTTGCAGTACTCGCAATCAGCTTAATGCTATAATTAAAAACAATGCCAGAGATAATTGAGTGGCACAGCCAGTACAGTATGTAGAAATATATTCTGTATACACAGAGGGCATAGAATAGTTAATAATTTCCAGGGTAATGATATGCTAGTGCCTAGTACATGTAAAGTCTGCAACCCCAAACTTGCACTACAAGTGAGCACTTGACATATGGTAAGTAGCTGCGGGCAGCCCTAGACTTGGGGATCCGGCGCAGCACCCCCACTCCGCAGGCCAGCGAAGCCGGTCCCCCACCCCCCGAAGGGCGAGGTGCCCGCTGGCCGCAGAAGAAACTTATCTAGGTAATGGAATGACATCTTGCCTGACGTAGGTGTGGAACGCATCACTTTTCCACCTGCCGACTGCTCTGATTGCTGCCGGCGCCAGGCCATCCTTGGACATCCGAGTGGCCCTGCCGATTCTGGAGGAGTGCGGAGCGTAATCGTTTGGAGGCAGGCCTAGTGCTCGAACGGCGGCACAGAGCACCCATGTGAAATCTTGTCTGGTGACCGGGAAGCCCGATTCGCCCAGGAAGATAGGTCCTGGTCCCAAGCCCCGTCGTCTTAAGTAGTTCGCCATGGCACGTACCGGGCAGTACTTGCTGTAGGGGTCTGCACTCAGGGTTAAAGTGGGGGTACGCCCTGCACTGTGCTTGTAGGAGGCAAACGCGATGTCGATCCCCGTCCGCGATAACGTTAACTGGTCCAAGCGTAGTGTGTGTTGCCCCTTCCCCGTATAGGTCACCTCCCCTAGTCGGAGGCAGGCTTAGAAGGCGGGGAAGAAGAGCGCTCGGTAGCAGGTTCCCGGTATGACTGTCATGGCGAATTGCAGTTTGCCGATAATCCCCTGCAGGTCCCGCAGGGGAAGGCTCTCGGCCCGCAGAGCATCTTCCACTGCGGTCATGTACTTCGTCCTCTTGTCGTCCGGCAGCCTTGTCTCCATACGTCGGGCGTCGATTTCAAGTCCAAGGAAGGTGAGGCAGGGGCCCGCAGTCTTGTGGGGGGCCAGGGAAATGCCTAGGCGCTCACAGAGGGCAATGAACACCCACAAGCTCCGCAAGCACTCGTAGGTAGAACTCACGCAGATGAAATCGTCCAGCACCTTCACGGCATCCCGCACGCCGAACTTCTCCACGAGGATCCATTGCAGGGCGTCGGAGAACGTCTCGAAGATCCTGCAGGAATGTACCGCCCCCATGCTGAGCATTTTTTCATAGTAGTACCGCCCTCCGTGGGAGAAGCCGAGTAGGTGGTAGTCGCTGGGGTTGACCGGGACGATCCGTAAAGCCTCTGCTATATCACATTTTTGCCAAGTGCGCCCCCGGCGAGCGTCTGACCACCAAGGCCACCGCGTCGTTGATGGACTGGTAGGTCTCAGTTGTCGTCTCCCGCGGGATGTTGGCGTTGACGCTCTCGGAGGTATAGGGGTAGCCGAGGATGTGGAGTAGCCTGTATTTTCCCGGCGTAGACTTTTCTCTCAGGGCTATAGGAGAACACTTGAAGTTCTCAAATGGGGGGACCTCGAAGGGGCCCGCTATGCGCCCCAGGCTCAGTTCCCTGTCTAGCATAGGTACTAGGAAAAGCATCAAGCGCGTCTGCGTCCACTGGCGTTATGACGTGTCTTTCTTCCTGCTCTTGTCCTGAGTGGGGCGACGGGAACGATTCTCCTTGGCGGCGGCGACTCGAGGCTTGGCCTGGGGGCACAGGCAGTAGGCAGGATGTCGCTTGTAGCAGCGCGGCAGAGTGCTTGAAGGTGCAGGAGGGAACGGAGCAGCCTGCCCCGGTTGCGTGGAAAGCGTAGCAGTATCCCGGTGGTAGCCCGTAGGCCCGTACAGTAGAGTGAACGTTCGGCTGGGGAGGCGGCGGCGCGAGGCCCCACCTGAAACTGCTCCTGCACTGCACATTGTACGGACCGAATCTCCAGGTCGAGTCTTAGAGCGGTCCAAGGGCAGCCCGACCTCTCCTTGTCCCACCTGAATGCCTCGTCGTACCACATCCAGTCGCCGCGGAGGTTGCGCTTCATGGACTTCACGTAGCGGACATGAGTGAAAAGCGCCCGACCCTCGTCGGGATGTCGCTCGAGGTAGATTGAAGCGAAGATGTCAAAGCCGTGCCCCCACTGCTCCAGCGTCAGAGGCGGCAAGTTCTCAGTGGATAACTGGGCACTGGGGGAGTGGCATGGCGTGACTCCGAGGGCCTGGCATCGCATTCGTAAGCCAGCAGCTCGCGCAAGTCGATGTACTTGTTTGCCCAGACTTTCTCTCTTAGGGCCAGTGGGACGTGCTCGCCTAGCATGGTGACGGTGTTGCCACGCGTCCCCCAGGGCTGCCCCACCCAAGGACTAGGGGTAGTAGGGAACGAGCTCTCTCGGTGGTACTCGCCGTTGGGGGACGTGCCGGAAGAGCTGTGTCGCCGCCTTGTCGTGTGGCTCCTCGCCCTTGACCGTGGGCGGCGCGCAGGGGGGGGGAGGCTGTGCGAGTAGGCCGGTTCGTGAGGGCGTCCGTGTTGTCCGCTCCGCCGGGTTCGAAATCTTCTGTCGTCTCGATTCAGGGGGGGGGCTCCGAGCCTGAGCAATGAGCGTCCGCAGCGTTGCCCAGTCGGCGGCCGAAAGTTGTGAGGGGTGGTCGGCCGCGTCCCCCGTGGCCATTCCGTTTGGGCGTGCATCGTGGATGTGGTCGCCGTCCGAGTCAGAGCCTCCCGAAGAGGCGTCCGGGGAGGAGGCGATGCGGGCGGGTTTCACCCTTGCCCTGGGCGGTTGCGTCCTAGCACCCCTTCGTCGCTGCCCTCTTGTTGACGCCGCCCTTGTCCTCTTCTTCACCGTGGGGTGGGTGGGCCGGCATCTCCGTACTGCGGATAGGGGAAAATTAAGTGGGCAGCCAGAGCAGGACAGGAAAGGAAACAAGGCTAGGCATGCAAACAAGGTAATAATATAGCCGTGTAAGCAAAGCATGGCAGGAAAAAAATAAATAAATAACGAAGTGTAACAGTAAAACGAAATAAGGACATAAGTAAACTTAACAACATTATTGAATAGACAGAGAGCGAAAAAGTAGGCAATAACACAGAACCAGAGATAAGTAAAATAAATAAATGTAAATAAATAAAGTAAATAAACTCGGGAAACTGAAATAAATTTATAAATAAACCTTAATTAGTTAATGAACTTTTAAAATAAACAAAACATAATCAGACAATAATTAATAAAGAACTAAAATATAAAGAAGTAAAACTAAAATTAAAAGCCAGGACATAAGAAACTAAAATTAAAAATGGATGAGGGCATAAGAAGTAAGTAGGTTAAAACGTATGAACGGAATAATAAATAAACGCATAAGTGTGTAGCAGCAGAAGTATAGGCAAAAGGAAATTAAATAAAGGAAATGAATAACGAAGTGTAACAGTAAAATGGAATAAGGACAAAGTAAATTTAACGAAAGTAAGAATAGACGGAGAAAACGAAAAATGTAGGCAAACACAGAACCGGAAAAAAAAGAAATAAAATAAATAATGTGTAAATAAAATACAGTAAATAAACTCGGGAAACTAAAATAAACTTATAAATAAACCTTAATTAGTTAAAAGCTTCAAAATAAACATAAAATTAGACAAAAATAATAAAGAACTAAAATAAATATAGTAACTAAACTAAATTAAAAGCCAGGACAAAGAAAACTAATAATAAAATGGATAAGGGCATAAGAAGTAAGAGAATAAGAATGTAAAAACGGAATGAAAATAAATAAACGCATAAGTGGGGAGCGGACGAGCCGAAAGAAAGGCAAAAGAAAATAAAGTAAAAATTAGCGAGGTGACAGCAAAACGGAATAAGGACATAAGTAAACTTAACAAAATTAAGAATAGCCGGGGAAACCGAAAATGAGGCATTAACACAGAATCGGAAATAAGTAAAATAAACATAATGTGACACATAAAATAAAGAAAATAAACTCGGGAAACTAAATAAATTTTAAAAACCTTAACTAGTATAAACTTTAAATTAGACAAAACATAATTAAACAAAATTAATTAAAGAGCGAAAGATAAACATAGAATTAAAATTAAAAACCTGTACATAAGAAACTAATAATAAAATAAGGATAAGGGCATAAGAAATAAGTAGCATAAATAACGTACAGAACGGAAGGAATAAAAAAAGCAAAAGTGGGTAGTGGACGAGCAGAAATAAAGGCATAAGGAAAATAAGTAAAGTAATTAAATAATGAAGAGTAACAGTAAACAGAAAAAGGACATAAGTAAACTTGACAAAATAATGAATAGGCGGAGAAAGCGAAAAGTGTAGGCATTAACACAGAACGAGAAATAAGAAAATAAAATAAATAATGCGTAAAATTAAATAGTAAATAAACTCTGGAAACTAAAATAAATTTATAGAAAACATTAATTAATTAATAAACTTTAAAAACAAATTAAACATTAATTAAATAAAGAACTAAAAATAAATAAAGTAAATAAACTAAATTTAAAGCCAGGACATAAGTACCCTATAAGAAAATGAAAGGCAGAGACAGCGAAAAAAGGGGGGAGGCAGTAACACAGTAGGCAAGTAAAAATAAAGACGGCGGGCCACCCCGCCTTACTGCCCAGGGACCGTCTAGTTGCCGCTCCATAAGCTTCCAAGCGAGCTGTGTCTGCTCGCAGCATCTGCCTAGAGGACTCGGATTGGTACCTTTTTCAGTCAGGATACCATGAGTGTTTTAATGGCCTCTCCGGGCATCTGGGCACGCTTACGGCCACGTAGCAAGTAGTCATGCTACTATTTAGCAGCCAGCTTCCGCTCGCCCTTCGGGGGTGGGGGTTCCGCGCAGCTGGCCCTCACGGGATTGGGGGTGCTCCGTCGGAACCCCCAAAGTGACAAGCCAAGAATACCAAGCTTTACAATTACCGTAAATGCTCAGGCAACTTTAAATTAGAGATGTCTCTTCAATGTATTTGATTACATTAATTCTACTTCTGTATATTAATTTATGGCTTTCACTAATCTTCATTAGTCACCATAATTAATTCAGCTCTATTTACCTATTTGTTATATTGAGCTATTATGCTTCTTCAGTTAAGGATTATCTAATTTAATCTTTTATGATTGTATTATTAATTAATTATTTATTTATTAAATAATTAATTATTATTATTTTAAAATTAAAATAAGTCCCCCACTCCGTGAGCGTTTTCTTCCAACCACAGAAATAGTCACTGCTTTTATCATAAAAGCGGTGAAATTCTGTGGGGAAGGATACGCATTACCGTGCTCCACTGTCTAAACGACTAAGCGGCGCGCTTAGAGCGGGGTACTTGGGAGCGCAGGCGCGGCGCCTCTGGCTCGCCTCCGCCCTGCAGGTACACCACAAAACTCCCACCCTCCTCCCGGTGCTCCGTCGGAAGGGGGTGCTCCGTCGGAACCCCCAAAGTGACAAGCCAAGAATACCAAGCTTTACAATTACCGTAAATGCTCAGGCAACTTTAAATTAGAGATGTCTCTTCAATGTATTGATTACATTAATTCTACTTCTGTATATTAATTTATGGCTTTCACTAATCTTCATTAGTCACCATAATTAATTCAGCTCTATTTACCTATTTGTTATATTGAGCTATTATGCTTCTTCAGTTAAGGATTATCTAATTTAATCTTTTATGATTGTATTATTAATTAATTATTTATTTATTAAATAATTAATTATTATTTTAAAATTAAAATAAGTCCCCCACTCCGTGAGCATTTTCTTCCAACCACAGAATAAAGAAATTGAGATAAAATAAAATAAGAAAATAAAATTAAAATTAATAAGTCATAAGCAGGGAGACTGAAATGTAGTAAAGAAAACGAATAAACGTAAAAAAAACTAACGGAAGAATGTGTAACAAACAGAATAAGGGCATAAGTAAATTGAAATAAACATTGACAAAACAGGAGAAACGAATAAATGGGGGCAGGAACCGAAAGAGGGCAAGTAAGATAAAATGCATAAAGCGGGGGGAAGTAAATAAATGAATAATAGGAGCAGTACAACAGAGAAAAGTCACAATAAGTAAAACAATTACAAATAACACAGAAATACGAAACGTAGCAATAAGTGAAAACTGAGAGCAGGCCATGACAAATGAGAGAACTGAAATAAAATAAACAAATGACGAATAAACGGAAAATAGACAAACGAAAGAATGTGGAACAGTAACTGAATAAGGACATAAGTAAACTAAAATTCATATAAGTATAGGAAACGGGGAACAAATAAACGGAGGCAGTAAACCAGAAAAGTCAAAGTAAAATAAACATAAAATAAATAATATTAATGAAGAATAAAGCGGGGAGGGAAGTAAATGAACGAAAAGAGTAGCAGTACAAAAAGTAAGGGCAGAAAAAAGGAAATGAAAAAAACAAAAAGTGCATAAAAGTGCACAGGACAAACAGGAAAAGACAAAAGAACTGAGAAAGGGAATAGATAAAATAAAGAACGCCTAAAGCAGGGGAATAAGATGAGAAAAATAACGAGTAAAACGGAAATATAACAAAACGAAAAGAAGAAGAGCGGGAGAACCAGGGAGGACGAATGAAAAACTTAGCAGTAAATACAAGAATAACGGGGAAGATAAATAAATAAAGTAGCAGATCCCTGAAGAAGGACGAAAAGAAATTAAGGAAACTGAAGGATAAAATAAAGAAACAACTAAAAGAGCAGCAGACAACCAGAAAACGGCATAAGAAAACGTAAAATAACGAACAAACGGAAAAGAAGAATCGAAGATAAGTGGAGCAGCTAAATAAAGAAATAGTAGAAAAGAAAAGAACCAAGACTGCCTAACGGAAAAAGCGGACAAATGAGAACAGGACAAACAAGAGAAGACAAAAGAACTGGAAAAAATAAATAGATAAATAAAGATAACGCCTAAAGCAGGGAAATAAGACGGGAGAATAACGAATAGAACGGAAAGATAGTAAATAAGCGAAATGAAGAGCAGGAGAACCAGGGGGGACAAAAGAAAAACTGAGAAATAAATAACAAGAATAACGGAGAAAAAAAGTGAATAAAGTAGCAGAGCCCAGAATAAGGATGAAAAGAAATTAAGGAAAAAACTGAAGGCTAAAATAAAGAAACGACTAAATGCGCAACAGTAACAGAATAATGACATAAGAAATTAACATAAATTAACGAACAAACGGAAATAAAGAATCGAAGAGAAGTGGAACAGCTAAATAAAGAAATAGTAGAAAGAAATGGACCAAGACTGCCTAAAGTAAGACTGAACAAAACAAAGGAATAAATAAAAAGGGGCAAGAAAACGCAGCAGGGGAAAGACAATTAAAATAAGAGGAAAGGTAAAGGCACCAACACCTGAAGAGGGAGCGAGAGCGGACCTCAGGCAACGAAAATACACGATACTTCCTTCAGAAGCGGACGTAGGGAATGCACAAACGAACGTCCTCTCCTCAGGCGCAGACCCGGAGGCCAACTGCACCCCTAGGGACGGGGTGGAGACGGAGAGAGGAGCACCAAGTGTATAGGCGGAGGGAGGAGCACCAAACTTCCACTCCTATGCCGCAGAGCCCAGCAGGAGAGCCTCCCAGCATCCCCTGTTGTATTCGGCCGTCCTAGGCGTCTGCTGCTGGATCGTCAGCTTGCCCCCAAAGCTGGAACAGCAGCAGCTGGCCCGCCGCCTGTAGGGACGACGACGCTGGGACATCCAGGCGTGTACACCAACACCTGGGCCGGGGCGTCCCCCAGCGTCCGCTGGGCCACCAGCTGGTTCCCGAGCAGGGAGGTGGCCACCAGACCAGGTTCCCGCGTGAATTGAAGGGGCCACGGGGGGCCCGCCCCCCCCCCCCCCCGTATCCTCCAGCCCAGGCAGGGCGCAGCCAGCTGTGGCGTCAGCACTGGGCCCCCAAACAGGGCCCGTAGGAGCTGGAACACGGCTGGGGCACGAGGCCGGGGAGGGGGGGGGGGGCAAGGACTACAAGGGGCACAGGGGCCCAGTAAAGCAGCAAGGCATGGAACTAGCCCGGGGTGCATGCCGCTGGGCACACGGCTAACGGACAATCCTAGCCTAGGAGGTGGCCACGCTCCTCGTGCGAACCGCAGGCGGGGCCATACCTAGGGGCCATACCTGAGGTCCTGTTGCGGGCCCGACGCCCCAGGGGGGTCGCTCTGGGAAGTTGATGGGCCTCCAAGGGGCAGGTCCAATAGAGCGGGGGCCGCAGCTGCTGGTGTTGGGTCCATATTGTGGTCTGCAGGCTTCTGTTTCGTGTGGAGCGTAGCAGAGCTGAGTAGAAGTGTTTCGTGTGGAGCGTACCGTAGCTGTGTAGAAGTGAGAGGGAAACTCCTCGTGCGTTTGCTTAAATGTGCGCCCCCCCCCCCCCCCACGGCGTGCACAGCTTTCACTGAGCACTGCGCAACTGCTTTCGCCTCCTCCCAGAATTCCCCCGCTTAATTTAAATTAAGCAGGGGCCATTTATGCTCGAGCCCCTACTGGGAGCTATTGCGCATGCGCGACTTTGGGGAAGGAAAGAGAGGACTCGCCATTTTCGATCAACAAGCGGCACGGTGCTCTGAATCGGTCCCAACAAATCTTACCATCCAGAAGGCATCCTTACATCCCTAGACGCTAGATCCCAGCAAACACAGAACGTTTGTGGACGTTTTTAAATGGTGCCACAAAGGTAATTTTGTAACTTTTAATATAAATACGTATTTCTGACGTCCTTAAAACTATTAGATATAACTAAAAACATATATTCTTGAGACACAGGTTTCTAAGATTTATGTAAAATTTTTAAAATGATAGTGAATGCTATGGAATTGCAATGTTTTCATGCTTTATATTTAAGAATATATAATTTTCAGTCAACATTTTGTTTTTTTGTTTACTCTATGTAAACCTATCCAATTTACGTTCTTATAACATAAATATAACATTTATATGACGTCAATATAACGTTATTTACACGACATCATTACGTTATTATGATGTTATATTAACGTATAATTCCTGTATGAAAAGCAGAAAATAATTTTGAACTTTGTTTTAAACCTTGTAAAGTTACCATAAAACTTGGAATAAGTGGGTAAGCATACTTTACTTATGAAAATATAGAAACAAATCAACAAAAACATTTTAACATAATAAACATATAGTACATAAACATAACAAATTAACTGCATGCATGGGAGTTAATTGGAACTCTGTAATATTGCATACATGAACCAATTTTTACACTTTGTTTCGAGTTCTGTTTTGTGTTGTTACTTTTAATACCCTATTAATGTCACCTTTGTTATGTCCATTCATCCTATTGTGCACCTCTACCATATGTCACTCCTAATTCTTCGCCTTTCTAGAGAATGTAATTTAAGCTTTGACAATCTTTCTTCGTATGGCAGGTTTCTAATTAGCACTTTCGCCCACTAATGACGAAGTATGGAGTCAAAATTTTAGCTGCTAAATGTCCACTAATGAAGTTTATATGCACTCGCTTTTGGCTTATACGCTTTTGGAGTTTATTTGCATTTAAACCTGTAGAAAATTCTATTGCAAACACATTGATACCAAATTGATAAACCTAAGACGAGAATTGAGGTGACAATTAAAGTTGAAAAGAGTATTCACTCTCTGTATTAAAAGGCTCTCTAATGGAAGGCCAGGCACTGCATAGCACTCTCTTCTGGGTAACGCGGCCTGCTTTCATCACGTCAGCGGGTCGAGCGCACTGCTGTTTTTGACATTTTATGCATACACTCTCGTTGGGAATTCTATTGCGAACACATTGATACCAAAATGAAAGACCTAGGATGACAATTAAGGTGACCAAAGTGAAAAGAGTGTATACATTTTATCGCTCTTGTGCACTCCTGGGTAACACGCTCTCGCTTTCTCTGTTTGTTGCGGATGGTAAGCCGGGTTTTTTGAGTTTATATGCCTTTAGTCCTGTACAGAATTCTTTTGCGAACACATTGATACCAAATTGAAAAACCTAGGACGAGAATTGAGGTAACAAAGTTGAAAAGAATATACACTTTTCAGTATTATCGCACTCTCTAATGTAATGAGCTCTTTCTGGTACCAGCCGCCTACCTTCATCTTGTCGGCGGGTGGAGCGCGATGCTGTTTTTTAAATTATATGCATATACTCCTGTTGGGAATTCTATTGCGAACACATTGATACCAAATTGAAAAACCTAGGACGAGAATTAAGGTGACAAGGTTGAAAAGACTATACACTTTTCAGTATTAGCGCCCACTACCTTGGAACATCCAAAACCACAGGAGATAGTGGAGGGCTAACTCGCCCAAAACGCAGAAGTGTTTTGGGGGATTAATTAACTTTATCCTACGCTGGACGCATTCTAGTGAATTTATATCCATTCTATAATACAGCGACCAAAAGTGAAGTGCATATATCTAAATGGAGCCATGCGAACAAGCTTGAATTCCACTTCAAATGCCTGAAGTGAGCAAGAGTGAGTGAGAGTGAGTAAGAGAATGAGAGTTAGTAAGAGTGAGTAAGAGAGTGAGTAAGTGTGAGTAAGAATGAGAAAGAGTGAGAGTGAGTAAGAGTGACAGTGTGAGAGAGTGAGTAAGAGTGTGACTGAG
>WNGS01001064.1:27019-48404 GCA_020271785.1 Procambarus virginalis | reverse complement strand
TCGGCCCTTTCGTTGGTCATCCTATGACGAGGCAATTGGGGGGGAGAGGTTCGTGCAGTTTGCTCATGCCTGGTCCCACGATTTGTTGGCTTTTCAGGTCGCTTCATGCGGCTTGCAGTGGCATTGGGTGGCATTGCAGCTCCGAGCCCCCCTCCTTCTTCGGGGGCTCGGAGCTGGCAGGGCAGGCTTTCTCTCTGTGGGTCACCTTGAAGTGGGCTTGCTTGGGTGTGGACAAAGTCCTCATCCCTCAGGTCGGTTTCCCACCTGTTTCCGGCTCTGAAAAGAGACTGTGCAAACTTGCGGTACATTCTGGACTTGTTCCATCTGAACCCCTGGGTCTATTGTTCCTGCTTTCGGGTGACTTCTTTGTCCCAGGGCCGGCTTCTCTGGAACTGGGAACTGGGCGCTTGGATGTTGTCTCTGGAGCGGTGGTGACCACCTCCCGGGAAAGTCCCTCTTGTTTTTATCTTTGGTTAAGTAGCTCCGGGGAGCCTAAGGCTCCCCCAGAAAACCAGCGTTGAATTAATGAAACTCCATTTTTTGGGTTAGAGACCGCGGTCTTCCCGGCAACCCTCCCTCTCCCTCCCTTCCTCCGGTCGAGGTTTTTCGCAGTTTTGAACATCCAGCCTCTGAACTTGGGGTGATAGCTGGTAATTACCTAAGTAATTACTAAGTAAAAGTAAGGTGTGGGAGGTCTGAGCTCCCCATCCCCCCTCTGCGGTAGGGGGGAGCTGCACTGACAGCGGCACGGAGATGGTTGTGACATCATGCTCGTTTGTTAGTTTTTAGTTTGGAGAGTTCTTCTCAACAGTTTGGCTTTCAGTAGCAATTTTTTAACCAGATAGGGTTTGTTTTGGGGTACCTACCTTTCTTGGGTGCCTGTCTCGGTCGATGGCAGACGTAGAATGCTTCCAACCTCACGAGGCTTTCTATAGGCCATTGCTCCTCGTGCCTCTCTGAGGGGGGGGGGGGCCAGTTCTGGTTTGTGGTCCCTGTTAGGCCTAGAACTCCATTCACTTGGCTGATGCCACGGTCTAATACACTCATATCAGCCCGGATAGCTCCAGGGAGCCTCTGGTCTCACCCAGAAAATGGCATTTCATTACATCAATGCTGGTCATTTAGGTCCAGATAGACAGTTGGCCAACCATCTCTTTCCTGTAGAATCTCTGTGATTCATAAAACTAAGTAGATTTGTTACACAGGATCTTCCTGTTCGAAAACCATACCGTTTGTCCATTATTATGTCATTATTGTACTTTCCAGGTGTTCTACCCATTGTTGTGTTGGATCAACCCATTTGGTGTTAGCTATTTTTTTCTAATGTTTTAACTACCATACTTGTTAATGATATGGGTCTATAATTTAGAGGGTCTTCTCGGATACCATTTTTGTAGATTGGAATTATGTTTGCCATTTTCCATATACTGTATCTGCTAAGATTCCTGTGCGCAAGGATTTGTACCTGTTTGCAGTCTGCTGGCTGATATATTTTACCTATACTGTATATCTTTGTTTTATTTGGAGAAAGAACCATTATAGTATTGGAATTATTAAAAAAAAATCCTATTTGGGAAATCTTTACTAGATTTCAAAAATTCTGTATTTGGTATTTGTTGACTTAAAACTTGGTAATCTCTCAATCTTTTCTTTCACAGCTACGGTCACCAGAAGAATAATACATGCAGTGCCAGAAACCAGTGGCATTGAATAATACCTGCAGTGTCAGGACCCAGTGGTATTGAATAATACCTGCAGTGTCAGCATCCACACAGTGTCAGATATACTACATACATGTTGTCAGCAGCATTATGAAACACATTATGGTGTAAGAAGTATTACATGTAGATGGGTAAGACTGTCTTCAGCACACTCGTGTGAATGACTACATGTATTATCAATATGTCATGCATTATTAACATCTCATGCACTATGGTAACAAAGGAAATGTGTATTTAAATTAAATTTGGTGTATCATTAATTTTAAAATCGCAGTATTTATTAGTTCATTGTGTATGTGGTACAGTATTGTTTTTAATACTATTGTTTGGCAAGAAAACATTTTAAGATTTTCAAATTAATTTTTTTATAATCAGGTTCTAATATAAAAAAGTTTAATATATATTTTCATTTTAAAACATTACATACTTTTTCTCCTATGTGAGCCATTGTAAATGTTGAGAAAGCATTTAAAATAAATAATCTTTATACTGTATAGTAATTATGAATTTTTTCTTAGGTAATTTGCTCTTAAGCTCAAAAGGCTCTCCAAATAAGATAATATATCAGTGTTCTTAATGCTCAGAATTTATTTATTTATTTACATATTTACATGAATGTATAGGGGATTTAAAAATAACAATGTGCATGGTACATTGGATCAGTAAGTTTTGTAAAAATCACATACATATATTTTTGCAAATGACAAACCATATGAGGGTCCACTGTACCTGACTCTTGTGCTGTGGTTATATTTATAGTAAGACATCCATCAGTGCTGTGGTTATATTTATAAGAGAACATCCCTCAGTTCTCTGATCATATTTATAATAATACGTCCCTCAGTTTTGTGGTTATATTTATTATATGACATTCCTCAGTTCTGTGGTTATATTTATAATAAGACATCCATCAATTCTGTGGTTATATTTATAATAAGACATCCCATAGTTCTGTGGTTATATTTATAATAAGACATCCCATAGTTCTGTGGTTATATTTATAATAAGACATCCATCAGTTCTGTGGTTATATTTATAATAAGACATCCATCAGTTCTGTGGTTATATTTATAATAAGACATCCATCAGTTCTGTGGTTATATTTATAATAAGACATCCCTCAGTTCTGTGGTTATATTTATAATAAGACATCCCATAGTTCTGTGGTGATGTTTATAATAAGGTTCTGTAGTGAAACATCTTAATACTGTGGCTGTATTTATAATAAACCATCCCTCTCTGCTGTTGCTATATGTACAGTATGATAAAACAGTATAATTATAAATAAATTTATAATATATTTAATTTTCCTATACAAAGACATTTTAACTTTGTTAAATCTTAAAAAAAAAATTGCTACAGGATTTTTGTAATGTTTACAAAGTTATACACGGACACTAACTTTCCTGCTGGTGAACGCATGTGGAGACGTAGATTTGTATGTTTGCTTTTACACTTGCTGATTCACAGGAAATATTGTAGAGTATATTTTATGTCTAGCACATTTTATAATATAATAAGCACAATATTTTCTTACTATTTATGAATAATACCAGTGGTTTACACGTAACTTTTTTCCATTCTCTTGAGTCTTTGACAAGTAATTAAATTACTTTATATTCCTACAAAAGTTATTTAGATTATACCAGTCGCTTATCTGATATTGAGTGCCATCTGTTGACAACAGAGTTAACACTATAACCTGTGTACTCTATTCTGGTTACTCTATACTGATTGCTATGTAGGTACTTGAATTATTTATGTATCTGACAGTCCAAGTGTTTCTGGCATCTCTTAACAATATTTGCTTTAGTAATAAATAAAAGCTCATGCATTTAAAATTATATAAAAAATATATTACTAACATTTATAGAGAACACAACAATTTATAAAGGAGAAAAATACTACTAATAATTGTCTATAAGACTTAACTAATGAAATGTAGAATACTTCATTAGATAATACTTACTTTTTGGATCAAATAGCTGTAAATGTTTATACAATCGAGAAAACTGTTCAAATATTTATTCAAAAGAAAAATGTCATCAGTGTTGAATGTTCAAAATTATATTATGAAAACATCTCACATAATAGCATACAAAACATTTAGAGAAAAAAAGTAAATACATTGTCTAAACTGCTTTAAAAAAAATATCAAAATTTAAAAAAGTGGCCATTCAGGAGAAAAGTCATATCACTGTAGAATGTGTCTGAGAAACTTTAAAAATAAATTATGGCTAATAACACACATACAAGGATTCATACAGGAGAGAAATCATATCATTGTTCAGTGTGTCAAAAAGACTTTTCAAAAAAATCATCTCTAATAACACACATGAGGATTCATACAGGAGAGAAACCATATCACTGTTCAGTGTGTCAAAAAACTTTTCAAAAAATCATCTCTAATAACACACATGAGGATTCATACAGGAGAGAAACCATATCACTGTTCAGTGTGTCAAAAAGACTTTTCACAAAAATCATCTCTAATAACACACATGAGGATTCATACAGGAGAGAAACCATATCACTGTTCAGTGTGTCAAAAAGACTTTTCACAAAAAAGTTATCTAAGAACACACATGATGATTCATACAGGCGAGAAACCATATCACTGTTCAGAATGTCAAAAAGACTTTATAAAAAAATCAGATCTAATAACACACATGAGGATTCATACAGGAGAGAAACCATATCACTGTTCAGAGTGTCAAAAAGACTTTATAAAAAAATCAGATCTAATAACACACATGAGGATTCATACAGGAGAGAAACCATATCACTGTTCAGTGTGTCAAAAAGACTTTCAAAAAATCAGATCTAATAACACACATGAGGATTCATACAGGAGAGAAACCATATCACTGTTCAGTGTGTCAAAAAGACTTATCATGTAATTGGGCTCTAATACACACATGAGGATTCATACAGGAGAGAAACCATATCACTGTTCAGTGTGTCAAAAATACTTTTACAAAAATGTTCTAAGAACACACATGATGATTCATACAGGCGAGAAACCATATCACTGTTCAGAATGTCAAAAAGACTTTTCACAAAAATCAAATCTAATAAACACATTAGGATTCATACAAGAAAGAAACCATATCACTGTTCAGTGTGTCAAAAAGACTTATCATGTAATTGGGCTCTAATAACACACATGAGGATTCATACAGAAGAGAAAGTATATCACTGTTCAGTGTGTCAAAAAGCTTTAAACAAAAAAAGATCTAAGAACACACATGAGGATTCATACAGGTGAGAAACCATATCACTGTTCAGAATGTCAAAAAGACTTTTCACAAAATCAAGTCTAATAACACACATGAGGATTCATACAGGAGAGAAACCATATCACTGTTCAGAGTGTCAAAAAGACTTTTCAAAAAAATCAGGTCTAATAACACACATGAGGATTCATACAGGAGAGAAACCATATCACTGTTCAGTGTGTCAAAAAGACTTTTCACAAAAATCAAATCTAATAAAGCACATGAGGATTCATACAGTATAAGAGTCATTTGATTATTGTAAAAAACACACACAAATCACAATAGCGTGATGCATCAATTAACAAATCCACAAGGACCGTGATGATGATTCGAACCTACGTCCGAGATCATCCCAGACGCTGCCTTATCGACTGAGCTACGACATAGTAAAAAGAGATGAAACGAGAAGTTTTACTGAACTTGAATCCTGCAGCCTCTCCTAGACACAAACCAGGGTTTTATACAACTCCCCCATGCACTCGAGCTATGTCAATAGGCCGTTCTACCTCTTCGGACGTAGGTTCGAATCCTCGTCACGGCCCTTGTGGATTTGTTCATTGATGCATCACAGGCTGGGGCTAGATAAACCGGTAACCCCTGTCTGTTGCAGGCAAACTGACAACCAGCAGTTGCCGTGAAACCTTGGGGCAACAGGGCAAGACCATCAACACAGCCTAGGCTAGCCTAATGGGAAGCTAGGCATCGAACACGCTCTTACCCGGGGTAAGACGGGAAGCCCAAATCTCCCAAGGGGCGAGGACAATGCCACGTGACAAAGTTCTCAAATGGGAGAGAGACCCGAACGTCCTAGGAAAGATAATCTTATTAAGTTAAAATGCAAGCGGGGAAGTACTTACTGGGGGCACTTTGAGAACACCTGGCCACCACTCCAAAATATGCTGGCAAAACCACAAGTGCCAAAACCAGTCAACAAATCGAGTCCAGGGAGGACGTGTCGACACTGGCACATCAGTAAGAACTACAGGTGTAGCGGCTGGATCGCATGAGCGGGCTTTCCCATTTCTCCTGTCGGGGAAGGTTAACGCTAACGGTGCTAACGAGCGAGTGCGCTAATAGGAGCATGATTTGCTTGTTTTATTGTTTTCTTTTGAGAGGGAGTTCTTTGGCTCTGTTCAGAAGTAGGTTACAATTTTAACCACTTAAGAGGTTTGTATTGGTTTGCCAACTTTTCTGGGTGCTTTTCCCGGTTGATGGCAGACATAACAAATTCTAAATGTAGAGTACTCATAATGTCCATTGCTCTCTGCGCCTCTCTGAGTGGACCAGGTTCTGGCTCTGGTCTCCGGTAGGCACATAGAACTCAAGACTGATGACACCAAACTAGTATGGCACATGTCAGTTTGATAGCTTCAGGAGCCTCCAGGGCTCACCCAGAAAATGGCAGTTCATTACATTCAACACTGGTTTTTACCGCTTCTCTTGCCTGGGGTGCTCGGCGCCTTCACCTCCGCACTAGCACGATTACTTCCCAATCTAATACTTTCCAGGCTTTGTTTGGTCTTGCTATGTGGACTAAGTATTTTGATCTTAGCCATGATGACCCTACTCATCCTGATGATTTATTCATCCATAAACACCTTGTTGATTCATTGGATGTGTTTGTCACTTTTCACCCCACCCGAACTTGTACATGTGTTGTTGCAGCCCCTTCTCAGGAAGCAGCTGCCTGCGTGTCTTTATTGTCCTTCATTGGGAAGACCTCGGTTCAGATCTCCAAAAATTCCCAGTTGAATGCCAGCATTGGCACAGTTCTTCTCCCGTACCATGTTGCGACCGGTGACAGGGAACTGAAAGACTGCTACAAGGATATTAAGTATATCCTTGAGGCCAAGGCCATTCTATCCTCCAGATAGATACATTCACTCGACTCCTCGTAGTCGTTGTCATCATCCTCTGCATTGTGAAGGTCACATTTGATAGTAGGTACCTTCCATCCTTCATCATTCTTGCTTGTGCCAGATGCTCTGTTCAGGACTACATCCCCTCTCCTCGTCTCTGCAGCAGGTGCTGGAGATTTGGGCATGGTCCATTCAGGTGCATAAGTGTGGTGTGTGTATGCCATTTACGTGGAACCTTGGGTCATTCTAAGATGGAGTGTCTTTCTTCCCAAGCTCTCTGCATCAATTGCAGTGATGCCCACCCTGCCTTCTCCCATGCATGTGTGCACTACAAATTTGAGGAAGTCATCATCAATTTGAAACCTTGTGATCATTTGTCTCTTCCTGAGGCAAGACACCAGGTTCGCAGTCTTCCCTCTTTCTCTGGCATGTCTATGTCTTATGCTCTTGTGTTGCATTCCCCTTCTTCTTGTCCTCTCCCACTTTCTCAGTTTCGCAACCGTTTCTAGGCCTTAGACCCAAACATCTCCATCACCACCACCTTTGCGTTATGGGCCAGAGGGTCTTCCTCTTGGATTTCCATCTGGTGTTTCCTTCCTTCCTTCCTTCCTGGTCTTCCTTGTCTCCTGTGCCCTCTTTTCCTTCTCATCCCACTTCTTCTCAGCCCTCTTGGGGCTGAGAAGTAGTTTCCCCCTTCTCTTGGCCCTCCTCACTGTTTGTGTGTTCATGCCATTGACCATCCTCCTCCCAGTGTTCTTCATGTTGACCATTCCTGTTCTCCTCCTGTTGAGACTGTCGAAACTGTTGCCCGGTACTTTGCTGATGGTACGCTTGTTTCTTTACATCAGAAATGTAAGCCTGGCTCCTCTCCTTCCCTCTTGGCGCCAGGGCACCTGACAGCTGAGTGGACAGTGCTTCAGATACGTAGTCATGAGGTTCCAGGTTCGATCCCTGGTGGAGGCAGAAACAAAAATGGGCAGAGTTTCTTTCACCCTGATGCTCCTGTTCACCTAGCAGTAAATAAGTACCTGGGAGTTAGACAGCTGCTACGGGCTGCTTCCTGGGGGGGGGGGGTAACAAAAAAGGAGGCCTGGTCAAGGACCGGGCTGCGGGGACGCTAAGCCCCGAAATCATCTCAAGATGGGTAAGAAGGCTTCAATATATTTCTCACCTTTCGACTCCAACACTATCCCTGCTTCCCCTCTCATTTCAGTGGCGAAGTCTCCTGTCCGTGCTATGGAGGTTTCCTTGGTCCTTGATTCTCTCTTAGATGCTGCCCTTGATCCAGTGCACTCTATTTGTCCTTCCTGCCCCCGATTTCTTGGACCGCACCTCTCCGATGCCCCCTCCTGCTCCGGGCTATGTCAGTCTGCTGTGGTCCATTCTTCCACTCCCTTGCCTCCATTATCTTTACTAGCTTTGCCTGTGGCAAAAATCACCCGATTTCACTGATCCTGATCTTACTTAGTCTCCTGTGTTCTTCTTTGCCTTTGTTTCTCCCTTGTTATCTCTGTTTCTGTCTGCTCTCTTTTGTCTATGCCGGTTCTTCAATGGAATATTTGTGGTTTTTATGCCAACTTTCATGAACTTCAACTTCTGATCACTCAGTTTTCACCTCTTTGTGTTGTCTCCAGGAGCCGATGCTTGGCGCTCATCCTGGTCACTTCTGTGGTTATTACTTTCTCTCTTCCCCTCCAGCTTTTACTGGGGCCCATAACTCTACTGCTCTCTTGATTTGTCTTGATATTCCCTTCATCCCCCGACTTTTTCAGTCACCCATTCAGTGTTTTGTGGTCCGTATCTTTGTGAGTAAATGGTATACAGTCTGTTCCGTTTATCTCCCCTCAAATTTTACGCTTTCTCTTCATGATCCTAAACACCTGTTGGACTCTTTACCAGAGCCTGTGCTCCTTTTGGAGGATTTTAACTGTCAGCATACCCTCTGGGGAGATATTCTGACAAACACCCGGGGACGCCTTCTTGAACCATTTGTGCTCACTTCTTCCTTTATAACTAGTGAATTCTGGTGAACTCACTCATGTGTTGATTCCCACCCTTTCCTGTATTGATCTTTCTGCTCATCTTCTCTTTATACGGACTTCACCTGGCGGGTTCTTGATGACCTACATAACAGTGACCTTTTCCCTATCCTTCTCACTTTTCTTTTCTTCTCACCCTCCCCTCTCCTTCCCTAGGTGGAAGTTTGACAAGGCTGTCTGGAACCTCTTTACCTTTGTTTTACTTTTTCCGACCTCTCTGATTTTCCTCTTTCCCGAGCCCCCTTCCTCCTTTCATGACACAGTTTTTGATGCTGCCCTCAGCTCTGTTCCTCGCTCTACCTCCTGGGGCGCACAGAAGTGCATTCCCCTGGTGGAATGCAGCCTGTGCTCAGGCTGTCCACTGTAAGCGTGCGGCCTGGAAGAAACACCGTTGTCGATGGATGCCTGATTCTTTGCTTTTGCGTTGGAAGTCAAGTGCAGTGGCCCGTAGGGCCATCCATACGACTAAGAGTGAGAGTTGGAGATCTGTCATTTCCACTATTATGTCTAACACCCCTCTGCCCCTGATCTGGGAGGAAATCTGCAAGTTAGTGGGTAAGTTTTTTCCAGATGTCTTTCCAGTTCTTCACCTCTGTGGTTCTATTGTGGCGGATCCGGTCTCGGTCAAAACCGAACTGGGTTCACACTTTTCAACTGTTAGCTCCGATTCTCATCTTCCTCCTCCTTTCCTTACTCTTAAGCCTCTTCTTGAATCTTGTCACTTAGATTTTCAAACTCCTCTTCATCTTCTTTATAACGCTCCTTTCTCTCTCAGAACTCCAGTCTACCCTGGCCTTCTGCGGTTCTACAGCGGCTGGTTCAGATGATATTCATTATGTAATGCTTTGACATCTTCCTCCATACATGTTTCAGTATTTACTGAATGTTTATAACAGTGTCTGGGAGTTGTCATCAGTTCCCGAGGACTGACTTGAGACGGTTATTCTTCCTGTTTGAAAACCTGGTTCTCCATGGTCATTCCCTAAAGACTTTCGCTCCATTGCTTTAACGAGTTGTGTCTGCAACCTCTTTAAGTGTATGGTCAGTGTTTGTCTGATAGGGTTCTTGGAACGCTATCACCCCCCTCTCTCCTTCTCAATTTGGCTTTTGCAAGTGTTGCTGCATGACTGATGTCCTCCTGAACTTAGAGATCTATGTTTGTACTACCTTTGCTGTGAAGACCTTCGTGGTTGCAGTCCTTTTTAACCTGGAAAAGGCGTATGACACCACCTGGAGATACCACATTCTGTTCCAACTCTGTTCTTTTGGCCTTCGTGGCAATCTCCCTCTCTAACTCAAGATCTTTCTCTCTTGCCATTCCCTTAGAATGAGATTCTAATGAAACACCTCTGCCACTTTTCGGCAATACGAAGGTGTACCTCAAGGTTGTGCTCTGAGCACTACTATTTTCCTGGTAACCCTCAATGGTCTTCTTTCCTCCCATCCTTCTGGCATTTTCTTAGCTCTCTATGTTGATGATCTTACCTTCTGCTGTCAAGGTGATGACTCGCTTTTCCTCCAATGGCGGCTTCAACTTGCGATTGATGCCATGTCGTCCTGGGCCACCAATCATGGCTTCAAGTTCTCTCCAACTAAGACTTGTGCTATGACCTTTACTCGGAAGCAGGTCGTTCTTCGACCCCACTCTGACCTCTTTATAGTAATCCTCTTTTGTAAAGGATTCTGTTAAACTTTTTGGGTTAATCTTTGACACTTGCTTGTCTTGGTCACCCCATGTCTCTTACCTTCGAGTTGAATGCTTCAAAGCCCTTAACTTACTTAAGGTCTTGTCCCATACTTCCTGGGGAGCTGAAAAATGCATGCTGCTCTCTTTACATTCCTTTCCCATGCTGTCTAAATTCAATCATGGCTGTCCTACTTACTCTTCAGCCTTCCCCCCCCCCCCTCCCTGTTCAGCTCGTTGATGCCATGAGGGGGGCTTAGTGGGCGGCTGCTGGAGTGTGATGCTCCTTGGGACAGTCCTCTGCCCTTTTGTAGCTTTGTGCTCCTGCTGCTATCCTCTCTAATTGTGCTGAACAACTTTTCCTTTTCCTTCTGTTAAGTTTTTCTCCTCCCCTCTTCTCCTATCTGCTTGTCGTTTCCTGCCAACCTCTTGCTTGTTTTGGTTATTCCTTTGGACTTCTTCTATTTTGACGCCCGGGTGCTTGAGGAGGCATACTCTTGCACCCGTAGAACTGTAGTACCCAACATCGAGAGCGAGGGGAACCTTTTATTGTCAATCCTCCTTTCATCACTGAACACGATCTCGACGGACTGACGGTTCTTAAGGTGGCGTTTGTGGGGCGTGTACTCACGACGCACCCCCTAGGAGGCCCTGGCATGATCAGTGATAGCTTCTTGTTGGATGTCCTGCCGCTAATTGTGGCTCTATGGTGGGTGTGGGGGCACATTCGTGAATGAATGTTTCTTTTTTGTCCTTGTGTTAAATTCTATTTCTCCTCTACCTTCTCAGGCTCGTGGAGTGGGCGACCAAGCCCAGGAAGCGGTCCATGTTGGAAGACCGGGCTCTGCAGCCTCTGCTGCATTGGGCCCCGACCTTGCTCCTCCTTTGGCCTTTCTGACTACTCCCCTCGGCTCCCCTCCCTCCTCTGTGGTTGGATCGAGGCATGGGGCTCGATCCAACCACAGAAGTAAGTGGTGACTAGCTTGTCCCCTGGCCCGGCTCAGTCTCTAATTGTGACTACTGCGCCTTTTAACCCCTCTTTCTCTGGGGGTTCTCAACGCCGTCCTCGACACGGCCGCACTCGCTCGATTCCTTCCCGTTCTGATGCCTATCAAGCCTTGTTTGGTCCTGCTTCGTGGCCAAATACTTTGATCTCCTCCCTCATGATTCTGCGCCTCCTGACGATTTCTCCCTCCATCGGCATCTTGTTGATTCTGTGGATGCCTCTATTACCTTCAACCCCACTCGTTTCGGTACACGTATCGTTGCTGCTCCTTCTCAGGATGCAGCTTCTCGCTTGGCTGCCTTATCCTGCCTTGGCGAGACCCCTGTTCGGGTCTCAAAGAATGCTCGGTTGAATGCCAGTGTTGGCACTATTCTCTTCCCGCCCCATGTTGCGGCTGGTGTTCGGAATCTGCAGGACTGCCACAATGATATTCGGCATATCCTTGATGCCCAGGGCTATTCTGTCCTCCAGGTAGATACGTTTACTCGTCCCCCTCGTGGTCGTCGCCGTCAATCCCTTCGGGTTGTAAAGATTGCCTTTCATGGTAGGACCCTTCCACCCTCTGTCATTCTTGCTGGTGCCAGGTGTTCTGTCCAGGAGTACATTCCTTCTCCTAGGCTCTGTAACAAGTGCTGGAGGTTTGGGCATGGTGCCCTCCACTGCTCTGGAACTCACTCTCTCTCTGTTCTTTGTGTGGGAGCGAAGGTCACTCTAAGTCGGAGTGCACTTCTCCCCAGGCTCGCTGCCTCAACTGCGGTGACGCCCATCCTACCTTCTCCCATGCGTGTATCCATTACAAGCTTGAGGCAACCGTCCTCAACTTGAAGCACCGGGAGCGTTTATCTTTTCCTGAGGCGAGGCGCCAGGTTCGCCGTCTCCCACCTTATGCTAACGTCTCTTATGCTCGCGTGTTGCATTCTTCCTCTCCTCGTCCTTCCCACCTTCCTCAGCCTCACAACCGTTTCCGGGCCTTGATAGATAGACCCTAATACGTCTACTGCCCCCTCCTCTGTTCCTTTGAGTTTGGTCCCGAAGGGTCCCCCTCCTGGTCCTCTGTCTGGGGTTCCCCTTCTTTCTACCTGGTCTGTCATGTCTCCTGTGTCTTCTTCCTCGTCTCCCTCCGATCCCCCTTCCCATTCCTCTCCTCCGTCTATTGACTCTCCCCACCGCCTGTCGGTGCGAGCTGATGTCCATCGCTCTCTTAACGGCCGTCATGTGTGCTCTCGTTCAGCTTCTCCTGTTGAGACGCTGGAATCCCTTGCACAGTACATAGTTGCTGGGTCACCGGTCTCTAAGTCAGAAGTGTAAGCCTGGCTCCTCTCCTTCCTCCTCCCCGGCGGGTAAGAAGGTTTCGCTTTCTTCCTTGGCCCCTACTACTGACTCTATCTCTCCTTCCCTTCCCGTTTCGGTGGTTGCGACCCCTGTTCCTGCTATGGAGGTTTCTTTGGCACTCGCTTCCTTCTCGGTTGCTGCCCTTGCTGAGGTGCAATCCCCTCTCTCTACTCCCCCTCTTCCTGCTGCTGTCCTTGACTGCTCCTCTCTGTTGTCTCCTCCTCTTCCTCCTCCGGACCCCGCCTGCCCACCGCTGGTCTGTTCTCCCGCTTCCTTCCCTCCGTCTTTGCTCAGTTTACCCATGCCCCCTAACCCTGACTTTACTGACCCTGATCCTGACCCTGATCTTCTTTAACATGCTATGTTGCTCTTTCGCCTTTGTTTCTTATTTTTTCTGTTCTTGTCCTTTCTCTTCTCGTCGATGTCTATTCTTCAATGGAACGTTCGAGGTTATTACGCCAATTTCCTTGAACTCCAACTTCTGATTTCACGGTTTTCGCCCCTTTGTCTCTGTCTCCAGGAGCCGATGCTTGGTGCTTGTCCTGGTCGCTTTCGTGGCTATTCCTTTCTCTCCCCCCCCCTCCCCCCAGCTGGTGCTGGGGCTCCTAATTCTTCTGCTCTCTTGATACACTCTGATGTTCCCTTTGTCCCCTTACTTTTTCCTTTTCCTTTTCCCCGGTGCTTGAATGGCTTGCGCGACTGTGTCTGGGCGATTCACGCACGGGCGACCAAGTCCTGATGATGTCACAGCGCACCTTGTCCACATCCCCACAGCCAAAGTAAGTAGAATTTGGTAATTATTTTTACATAGACATGTTGGGGGAAGGGACTTTATCATTTTACGAAGAAAAAAGAATTTTTTGGGAATACTTTATTTCATGCGCACCTGGGGAATTTCACAATACTGTAAACTCGGCGCAGCACGGTGGTTAACGTGTAGGCACTTAATAGAGCACCACCCTGTTCCTTATTGTCCAAAATGCATTGTGGCTTTTACGGTCGTGCATATCATTGTAGAATGTCCTGACTTCGAGTATGTGTGTGTGCGTCTTGCTTCCCCTCCCCGGCTATATTCTGTCTTTTCATATTTACTTATGCTACCTCACTCACCCAGTTTAGTACTTGAGACATTCAACTTCAACAATACTTTTACCAGAGTTTACCTGGTAAATATATTGTTTATAATCAATTATATCAGTTTGTAATAATGTTATTATGATTAACTAATTCTGTTACCTTAAAGTTACCTCGAGCACCTGCCCAAAATGCTATGCATGAATTTTACACTTAAACTCTAATGTATGCACTTTCTCGACTCAATATATCTTCTTGTATATAAATAAATAAATATATTTATTTAAGCTCTGTCATTAGTTTATTTTAATTGTTAATTGATTAAGGTGTAATACTTGGCTCATACTTATGACTTGGTAATTATTATATACAACTTGCTTGACAATTGTCTGAACTTTCAAGGTCACTGTCCACTACTAACTGTAACTAAGAGTATTAAAGCATTTTAGTACTTAAGACATGCAACTTCACCGGTGTTATCAATACCTTCAATTTATATTGTAGTTATTATAATGAACTCAAATTTTGCTACAATGTACCTATTGATAGTCTTAGCCTTATCTGTTAGATTAAGTAACTGCTCAAGATGGAATGTGTGTTTGTGGCTTTCCAAAAATATAAGAATAACAACATTATTATTATTATGTGCTCTCAGACCCCACTATACCTTCTTGTTTTTAAATAAATAAATATAAAAATAAATTATTATATTTTAATTTAATATTTTCATTCTGCTTAATGCAATTAAACTACCATACTATTGCTAGAACTACTGACTCTATAATGTAAAAGTCTATGCTTGTCATCTTTAGGTATCACCCTTTTCTGGGGGGAGCCCCATGGCTTCCCGGAGCTATACCAGGCAGATATGCTAATGTCAGACTTTGGCATGAGTCATGTGTATGGAGTTCTAGGGCCTATCGGGGACCACAGCCAGAACCTGGCCCCCTCAGAGAGGCAAGGGGAGGAATGGCCTATAGAAACCTCCATGTGGTTGGAAGCATTCTATGTCTGCCATCGACCGGGTCAAGCATCCAGAAAGGTAAGTATTCCAAAACAAACCCCTATTCTGGTTATAATTGTTACCAAAAGCTGAACTAGTGGATAGAACTCCCCAACAGAAAACAAGCAAACTAGTATGACGTCACACGTTACTGCGCCGCTGTCTGGGGAGGGGGAAGGGGGAGCCCCAGACCTCTCACGCCGGCTATCCACCCATCAGTTCTTCGGCTGATGCTATAGGCACCGGTTGTGTGCTACGGCTCCATTAGTTGTTTCAGCACTGTACCTAGTATGGTGTATGTCTTCTAGATGGTGCATGAGTCTCCAGTACTCTGGCTGCATGCGCCTAGGGTTCCCTTCCCTAGGTGCCCTGTAAGTACTGCCCTTGGGGCTTAGGGCCACCTTCCACAAGTTCCTTGGTTTCTGCCCCTACTAGGCCGTTTACTGCTTGGTTTTGGCCGCCCTTTGTGTGCTCGGGTGTTCTGTCTCCCTTGTTCGCCTTAGGGTAAGGGGCAGTTTTGCCCTGGTGGAGCGCAATGTGCTGCGCAGCTTGTTTTCACCTATATGGCGGCCGGCTCTGTTCTGCCTGGGTATGCTGTCCTCTTGCGGGGTTTTCTTTTTATTTTTGTTTATCTACCTGGTAGGGGGTCTGCCTTCGTTCTTGCCTCCTGTGTCCCTTGTGTTCTGAGTATTATTCTGGTGGTTCCCCCTGCTAGGTCCCCGTGAGTTTACACGTCCCGGGAGTTTAGTTCTTAGAAAGATGTTTGGTAGTTTTGGGCGCCGGTTAGCAGTACCCTGCCTGGGATTACCTGAGCACGAGTCCTATTATAGTAAACGCTCAGGACTCTGGGAAACCCCTGGGGGCACACGGGTCCGATGACTGTGACCCTGGAGTCCCCCCCTTGCTTCTAGCAAGTTTGAGGGTTGCTCTAACCGCTGTCTCAGAGTGACTCTCTGTTTTGCCTCCATCTGCTGCCTGTGGGGTCGGTGACACCTTCGACCCGGAGTCCTGCGAGTTTTGTTGCTCGTTATGGCTCGGTTACCCAGTTGTGTGCTGACTAAGCGGGTGCGGGCAGCAGGGGCGTTGCACGTTGAGCTTTGGTGGTGGCAACGCTCTCGTTTGTTTGCTCCCCGGGAGCCCCGGGGCTGCCCCGTTTTGGTTAGTGTTGGGACTTGGAAGTGTTGGTTGCTTCGGTTACTTCCACACTCCCTTGTCTTTTTCCTGGATCCCCCCTTCCTACCTCCATGTGGTTCCTTACCGTCTGTGGGTTCTGGGGCGGGGTTTGATGGTTTTGAGACTCGGGTGGTCTCGGGGAATTCCCTTTCTGGGGTAGTGATGGGGCATTTGAACCTGTTCCTCCAGCCGTGTTGTAAGAGTCTGCCAGTGGGTTCCCTTCCTTAGTATTTTCGTGGCTGCCCCGGTTTTCTGGTACAGCCGGGGCTTTGGGGGGATGGCTCGGCCCCGGGGCATGTCGTGTGGTTCCCGGGACTGGGGAGGGGCTAACTTGGGGGGCCTAAGGCCCCGTAGGACCGCACGTTTTTTTTTCTCCCCTCTACGCGGGGTTTGCGGTTACGCGGAGTGGGGTTTTCCTCCCCCCCTCGCCGTACGTGTTGTTGGGTGTCGGTCCCTCCCCGGGCTCGGTTCCTTGTCCTCTGAGTCGATTGGTTCCGTCCTGTAGGTGGGTGCTTTTCTCTGTTGCTCCCCTCTTTTTTGGGACAGGGTATCTTCGTCATGTTCCCCCATTATTGGGGTTCTACGTGACTTTTGGTCTCGGGTGCGACTGTGCCTTTGTGTGCCTTCGGGACTAGTGTTTGCTTCTGTGTTCTCGAGGGTTCGGGTAGGTTTTCGCTACTTCTCATATTATTGGAACGTCTGTCGGCTCCTAGTAAGGGTCGCCAGATTGGGCTGCTCGTGGCCTGGTTGGGTTCCTATTGGGCTCCTTTTCTTCACTTCATTGGCCGGTTATGTTGTCAGTGCTTACTCTTTTGGCTCCTGCCCCATTTGTTGGGTTGTTTTTTGTAATTTAGCGGTTCCCTAGGGTTGCATTCTGTTCGGCAACTATTCTTGTGCAGTAGTCCTAGTTGGCGCCTTCCCGCAGAGCGGGTTGTGCGTTTCGGCATATCCTTGATGCTCAAGGCCATTCTGTCCTCCAGGTTTACTCGTTTACTTGTCCCCCCTCGTGGTCGTCGCTGTCAACCCCTTCGAGTTGTGAAGGTCACCTTTGATGGTAGGACCCTTCCATCCTCTGTCATTCTCGCTGGTGCCAGGTGCTCTGTCCAGGAGTATATTCCTTCTCGACTTTGTAACAAGTGCTGGAGGTTTGGGCATGCTGCCCTCCGCTGCTCTGGGACTGTCTCTCTGTCCTTTGTGTGGGGGTGAAGGTCACTCTAAGTCGGAGTGCACTTCTCCCCAAGCTCGGTGCCTCAACTGCGGTGAGGCCCATCCTACCTTCTCCCGTGCCTGTATCCATTACAAGCTTGAGGCAGCCGTCCTCAACTTGAAGCACCGGGAGCGTTTATCTTTTCCTGAGGCGAGGTGCCAGGTTCGCCGGCTCCTGCCTTATGCTAACTTCTCTTATGCTCGCATGTTGCGCTCTTCCTCTCCTTGTCCTTCCCACCTTCCTCAGACTCACAACCGTTTCCGGGCCTTGGACCCTGATACGCCCACTGCTTCCTCCTCTGTTCCATTGAGTTCTGTCCCGAAGGGTCCCCCTCCTGGTCCTCTGTCTGGGGTTCCCCTTCTTTCTACCCGGTCTGTCATGTCTCCTGTGTCTTCTTCCTCGTCTCCCTCCGATCCTCCTTCCCATCCTCTTCCTCCATCTATTGACTCTCCCCGCCGCCTGTCGGTGCAGGCGGATGTCCATCGCTCTCCTACCGGCTGTCGTGTGTGCTCTCGTTCAGCTTCTCCTGTTAAGACACTGGAATCCGTTGTCCGGTACGTAGTTGCTGGGACACCGGTCTCTTTAAGTCAGAAGCGTAAGCCTGGCTCCTCTCCTTCCTCCTCCCCGGCGGGTAAGAAGGCTTCGCTTTCTTCCTCGACCCCTCCTACTGGCTCTTGCTCCTTCCCCTCCCATTTCAGTGGTTGCGCCCCCTGTTCCTGCTATGGAGGTTTCTTTGGCCCCTGCTTCCCTTTCGGTTGCTGCCCTTGCTGAGGTGCGCTCCCCTCTTTCTACTCCCCCCTCTTCCTGCTGCTGTCCTTGACTGCTCCTCTCCGTTGTCTCCTCCTCTTCCTCCTCCGGACCCCGCCCGCCCACCTCTGGTCTGTTCTCCCTCTTCCTTCCCTCCGTCTTTGCTCAGTTTACCCATGCCCCCTAACCCTGACTTTGCTGACCCTGATATTCTTTAACATGCTGTGTTGCTCTGTCGCCTTTGTTTCTTCCTTGTTTTCTGTTGTTGTCCTTTCTCTTCTCGTCGATGTCTATTCTTCAATGGAATGTTCGAGGTTACTACGCCAATTTCCTTGAACTCCAACTTCTAATTTTGCGGTTTTCACCCCTTTGTGTTTGTCTGCAGGAGCCGATGCTTGGTGCTCGTCCTGGTCGTTTTCGTGGCTATTCCTTTCTTTCCCCCCCCCCCAGCCATTGCTGGGGCTCCTAATTCTTCTGCTCTCTTGATTCACGCTGAGGTTCCCTTTGTTCCTTTACTTTTTCCTTTGCCCCTCCATTGTTCTGCTGCTCGTATCTTTGTGGGGAAATGGTACACAGTTTGTTCCATTTATCTCCCCGCGAGTGTCCCGCTTTCTCTTCCCGATTTGAAATACCTCTTGGACTCCTTGCCGGAGCCTGTGCTCCTGCTGGGTGACTTCAATTGTCGTCATTCTCTTTGGGGTGATGTTTTGACGAATACCCGGGGTCGCCTTCTTGAGCCGTTTCTCCTCTCTTCTTCCCTGTCTCTTCTGAATTCTGGTGAGCCCACTCATTTGGACTCTCGGGCTTGCACCCTTTCCTGTCTTGATCTTTCTCTCTGCTCTTCTTCTCTTTACTTAGATTTCACGTGGCAGGTTCTTGATGACCTCCATGGTAGTGATCATTTCCCTATCCTTATTTCCTTTTTCTCTTTTCGCCCTTCCCTCTCTTTTCCTAGGTGGCAGTTTGCTAAAGCGGACTGGAACCTATTTACCCTCAGTGCTGCTCTCTCTGACCTCTCCCTTCTGCCTCTCCCTCGCGCTCTCCTCCTTTTTCATGACACTGTCTTCACGCTGCCCTCCGCTCTATTCCTCGCTCTTCCTCTCGGGGTCCACAGAAGTGCGTTCCCTGGTGGAATGCGGACTGTGCTCGGGCTGTCCGCTGTAAGCGTGCAGCCTGGAAGAGGCACCGCCGTCGGCAGACGACCGATTCTTTTCTTTTCTTTCGGAAAGCGAGTGTGGTGGCCCATAGGGCCATCCGTATGGCTAAACGTGAATGTTGGGCTTCTTATGTCTCCACAATTACGTCCGAAACTCCCCTGCCACAGATCCGGAAGCGTATCCGCAAGATAGTGGGTAAGTTCGTTCCCAATGTTTCCCCGGTCCTTCACGTCCATGGTACTCTTGTGGCAGACCCGTTGCAGGTTGCTACCAAACTGGGTTCTCACTTTTCTTCTATTAGCTCTGGTCTTCATCTTCCCCAATCTTTCCTTCTTCGCAAACCTGTCCTTGAGTCTCGTCCTTTAGATTTCTGCACTCGTCTTCGACTTTCCTATAACGATCCCTTCTCTCTCTCTGAACTTCGTTCTGCCCTGGCCCTCTGCGGTTCTACGGCGGCGGGCTCCGATGGTATTCATTATGAGATGCTTCGCCATCTCCCTCCGTGCACGTCTCAGTATTTACTGAGTCTGTATAATCGGATCTGGGAGTCGTCGTCAGTCCCTGAGGACTGGCTCGATGCCGTTGTCCTCCCTGTTCGCAAACCAGGGTCTCTGGGAACTTCCCCTAAGGACTTTCGCCCTATTGCCCTCACAAGTTGTGTCTGCAAACTCTTTGAACATATGGTTAACGTTCGTCTGATGTGGTTCCTGGAACACCATCACCTCCTCTCCCCTTCTCAATTTGGTTTCCGCAAGTGCCGCAGCACGACAGATGTCCTGGTGAACTTGGAGGTCTATATTCGTACTGCTTTTGCTGCGAGGACCTCCGTTGTTGCCGTCCTTTTTGACCTGGAAAAGGCTTACGACACCACTTGGCGATATCATATTCTATCCCAGCTTCATTCTTTTGGCCTTCGTGGTCATCTCCCTCTCTTTCCCCGCAGCTTCCCTCTCGTCGTTCCTTTCGGGTGCGCCTTGGTACCGCTCTCTCTGCCTCTTTTCAGCAATACGAAGGTGTGCCCCAGGGTAGTGTTCTGAGCACTACTCTCTTTCTGGTTGCCCTCAATGGTCTTCTTTCCTCTCTTCCTTCAGGTGTCTTCTCCGCTCTCTATGTCGATGATCTTACCCTTTGCTGTCAGGGTGATGATTCGCCTTTCCTTCAGCGCCGGCTTCAACTTGCGATTGATGCCGTGTCGTCTTGGGCCACCGATCATGGCTTCAATTCTCTACTTCTAAGACTTGTGCCATGTCTTTTACTCGGAAACGGGTCGTTCTTCGTCCCTCTTAGAGCACCTCCGTGTTGAGTGCTCTAAGGCCCTTACCCTCCTTTGAGTATTGTCCCATACTTCTTGGGGAGCGGATAGGCGCACTCTCCTTGCTTTGCATTCCTCTCTCGTCCTGTCTAAGCTCGATTATGGTTGCCCTGCTTACTCTTCTGCTTCTCCTTCTGCTCTTCGCCGTCTTGATGCTTTGCACCATACTGGGCTGCGCCTCAGTTCTGGTGCCTTTTGTTCGACTCCCGTCCTTAGCTTGTATGTTGACACTGGCTTCCTGTCTCCAGGACCGCCGTGATCGCTACTGTCTTCGCTATCTTGCGCGGTCCTTGCAACATCCTTCCTCTCGCCTCTGTCGTGCTTTAACTTTTACCCCTCCTGCGGTTCCTGTTCCTCTTCACCACCTCCCTCTTTCTGTCCGGTTATCTCGCTTACAGGATTCTCTTTCCGTTCGTGTTTCTAATGTTTCTCTCCTCGTGTTGTTCCTTCTTTGCCCCCGTGGAGAGTCCCCCTTCCGCAGTTTTGTACGTCCTTGACCCGCGTCACTAAAGCTTTTACCCCTCCTACGGTTCTAAAACGCCTTTTCCTTGAGCACTTTCTTCTCACTCCTGCTCCGTTTCTGTCTTCACCGATGGGTCTAAGTCTGCGGACGGTGTTGGCTACTCTGTTGTTTTTCCTGATCGCACTTATATGTGTCGCTTACCTCCGGAGACTAGCATCTTTACAGCGGAGCTTTATGCTATTCTCTATGCTCTTCGTCTCCTGCTTTCTCGTTGTCAGTCTTCCTTTTGTGGTTGTTGTTGTTGACTCTCATAGTGCCCTCATGGCTCTC
>WNGS01001064.1:0-14402 GCA_020271785.1 Procambarus virginalis | reverse complement strand
TTGCAGATGACACAAAAATTAGTATGAAAATTACCTCGGATGCAAGACATGAGAACCTCATAGGAAATTAACACTTTCGCGCGCCCATCCCGTACATATACGACGGCAATATTTCTATCGGTTGTGCGGTCGCGTCGTACATTTACGGTCCGTATTAAAATAATTGTAAAAAATCCATCTTAAATCCGATTTACTTGGGGTTTGTTTCAAACTGTGCGCCATGAAATTCCCGTTCTCTCAGGTAGGCCGAATGTCACGTCGGCCTACTGGGCCACGTGACAGGCCCATTTTGTTGTCACGTGGAGCGATCGCATCTCTCTCCCCTCGCGCGCCAAACTCGCACGGTTTCAAGGATTTTTACCCGTTTCTGTGTGTTTGTAACCAACTACATTCATCAATAATGGATCCAGCACCAGGCCCAAGCGGTGTTTCGGCTACAGGAGCCTCTGATTCATCTGGAAAAGACAAGATTACCGACATCTATAGGAGGTTCTCTGGATTGAGGCTCACTCCCACCAAGATTCCCAATCTCTTGGATGCCTTTGATCAAGTGGATTTGGATGGAAGTGAGGCAGAAGGTGAGGATTTAGAAGAAGAATGTGAATTTGGGGGGCCTGGAGCCCATGGGGCTGAATCGACAGAGGAGGACACTGAAGGCCTAACAGAGGAGGGGGCACCAGCACTGCCGCCTCTCACCACAAGGCGCACACGTGGTGCGTGCATGCCTAAAATCCAGCTAAGGAAACGACCTCCTACTCGTCGTTTGAAAATAACCCCATTTGTTGATAGTAGGAGTGATTCAAGCTATGAATTATCAGGTGAGGACGAACCGAGTGAGGAAGATGAGGCACCCAGCCTTCTCGCAAGCGTACACGTCCGGTACGTACTCGCCAGCCTGGGGCCAGTGTTGTGTGGCTTGAGGACAATATTCCACCATTGGGGTCTACACGTGTGGAACAATTAGACTCGTACGTGGCGCCCCAAAAGACCTGCAACATATAGCGAAGACTAAGATTGATGTGGATACCACAGTCTACCGCCGCAAGGACAACACCTTCATTCTGCTGTGGAAAGACAAGCGAGTTGTCTCTATGATTACCAACCTCCACAATGCAGACACAAATAGAGTTCAAAAACGCAAACGAGTTCGTAGGCCAGATGGAACAACAGGACTACAGCAGGTTGTGGTGAACAAACCAAAGGCAATTATTGACTACAATAAGTTCATGAAGGGTGTTGACCACTTTGATCAAATGGTAAAGTATTACCATTTCGCCAGGAAATGTCACAAGTGGACAAAGAAAATAACCTTTTATTTCCTGCAAATGGCTTTGCAAAACGCTTATGCATTGTACAAGGCCAACACAGATGACCGAAAGAAACTAACTCTGCTCCAGTTTCATGAGGTTGCTATTTGGGCTTTATTGAAATTTGACAAGGAAGAGTGGCCTGCAACAACAACACCATCTCCTCATTTAGTTCATGCTCCAGACATAAATGATGACACTGGTCCTGTGTATCCTGCTGCTAACCAGTCAACACCTGGCCCGTCGGGTGTGAGGCGCCCTCTCTTCACGTCTACACCTCGTGCTGAAGCCGACCATGAATCTGATGAAGATATTTCATCTGCTACACTGTTGTTTGAAGACAATGGTGAGAGCGACGATTCAGACTGTAGTGTACAACCAACACAGAGACAACAGGGACGTGTTGTTTTATCAGAGACTCGCCTGAACTACAAATTGAAGCATGAACTTGTAAAACTCTCCAAACGTCGCAGGTGTCAAGTGTGTTCAAAGTCGGGTATTAGGAAGGAAACTGGTATAGCATGCAAGACATGCGATGTTCCACTTTGTGTCATACCGTGTTACACCAGTTATCACAGGAAAAGGGTGTATTGGGTGGACAAGAAGTAACCACCCGCACCAGCTTCACTCCACCTACGAACATCTGTTGAGCAACTTCAGGAATCGGTACCTGAAGGAGGTGGAGTGGAGAGAAAATGCTCAACTTATTTTTCTACAATCGTCTTTCCTTTGGTAAGTACACATAATTGTCCTAGGTTGTTGTAGTATTGTAGTCGATTTTCTTAGGAATATTTTGATACCTAAATGACAACTGTAGCACGAAAACTAAAGTAAGTATACACGAAACACCAGAAACTTTTTTTGTGGGTGTTGCGGTGTTGCGGGTGTGAGTTGGAGTATCCAGAGCGGGTTCCGGTTGTGTGTGTTTGGCCGTCTCTACAGCTGTGAATTCCCAAGAATTGTACTTGATAGGCATATGTCTGTGTAGGGAATTTTATTCCGAACACTATACAAAAAAAAAAACGGTGTGAAACGAGTATAAACTTGAAAAACATGAACAAAGTAAAAACTTTTTACGTTCACGGGTACAAACACGCGTAAGATTTTATTCGCCGCAAATTTATTTGACGCTCTGATGACCAATTCTACCCATGTTCTTATAGAACTTTCTATTGCGAACACATTGCTATAAAAATGAAATACGTAGCTGCAGAAATAATGTCAGGACAGTGAAATAAGTATAAACTTTCAAAGCGCTGCTTCACAACAATGTCATCGCTGCTGAAATCACGGCTAACGCTTCGGCCACTTCCCACACTCGTGCGGGTCACCCCGTATCATAATTATACATTGATAGGCATATGTCTGGGTGGGGAATTTTATTGCGAGTTCAGTGATATCAAAATCAATGCTGTAGGATCACTGTGGAGCTGGCAACAAACGAAAGAGTATGAACATTTACTTCCTGTTTGGGTGTCACGGCGAGTCACCTTCGTGTTTATTTATTTCGTGGTGGGATAGCAAATGCTTTGGTGACATTTTATGCATATGATCTTGTAGAGAATTTATTGCCAACACATTGATACCAAAATGAAATACGTAGCTTGAGAATTGATGTTAGGAGCGTGAAAAGTTTATACACTTTTTTGTCTTTACACTTGAGCATCCAGAATGCCGCGCGCACAATCGGAATTTTTTTTCCCCGAGTGCCGCGCGCGCGAAAGTGTTAATAAAGTTTTCGACTGGGCATCAGAAAATAACATGATGTTTAACAGTGATAAATTCCAGGTACTCAGGTACGGTAAAAATGAAGGCCTTAAACATAATACAGGGTACAAAACATAAATGTACCCATAGTAGGAAAACAGCATGTAAAGGATTTGGGAATAATGATGTCTGACGACCTAACGTTTAGGGAGCATAACCAAGCAAATATTGCGACAGCCAGAAAAATCATAGGATGGATTACGAGAACTTTCAAATCCAGGGATCCCATCACAATGGTTGTACTCTTCAAGTCACTTGTGTTGTCTCGTCTTGAGTACTGCTCAGTACTCACTTCCCCCTTCAGAGCAGGAGAGAGTGCTGAAATAGAGGGAATACAGAAACATATACGACACGCATAGACGCAATAAAGCACCTAAATTATTGGGATCGTCTCAAAGCCCTCCAAATGTACTCACTAGAAAGAAGACGAGAGAGATATCAAATAGTATACACCTGGAAGATACTGGAGGGCCAAGTACCAAATCTACACAGTAAAATAACAATGTACTGGAGTGAACGATATGGAAGAAAATGCAGAATAGAACCAGTGAAGAGCAGAGGTGCCATAGACACAATCAGAGAACACTGTATAAACATCAGAGGTCCACGGTTGTTCAACACCCTCCCAGCAAGCATAAGAAATATTGCCGGAACAACCGTGGACATCTTCAAGAGGAAACTAGATTTATTCCTCCAAGGAGTGCCGGACCAACCGGGCTGTGGTGGGTATGTGGGCCTGCGGGCCGCTCTAAGCAACAGCCTAGTGGACCAAACTCTCATAAGTCAAGCCTGGCCTCGGGCTGGGCTTGGGGAGTAGAAGAACTCCCAGAACCCCATCAACCAGGTATCAACCAGGGGGTGCACAGAGTGGCGTTCATAGGTATAGGAGCGATTCAATACTTCTGCGGGTATACAAGGCTCACATCCTGTATCTCAGGACTCCTTTAAACAGATCCCATTTTTAAAGAAAATCATTGGCAACATTCTTAAACACTTTGCCGCTTTGGTGACTCCAGTGGTGTCACCAATATTTCTGTTGAGTAGGGTGGCGTGCCGCGCTCACGAGTCACGAGAAAAAATATTTGTATAAATTCCATTTATTATCCGATCTACTTGGGGATAGTTTACAAAAGTTTGCCATGAAATTTACGTTTTCTCTAATAGCCGAACAGCTTATTTAGGAGAACGGAGCGGCAGTGAATCATCGTGGTAAAACAATTGTATTATTGACATGACGAGTATAATCAAAGTAGTTTTTATATATGTTGCCAGTCGAACGCATCCTTATGTGACCTTTTATACTTATGTTCTTCTAGAACATTCTATTGCAAACACATTGGAACAAAAATGAAATACATACATCAAAAAATAATGTCAGGACAATGAATTGAATATACACTTTTCGTTGCGGGTTTCGCCGATATGCCGCCGCGGGTAACACTTTGGCCACTTTCCACACTGTTTTGGGTGGGCTACGACATTGAATCTATATTTATATGCATATGTCTGTGTAGAGAATTTTATTGTGATTTCAGGGATACCAAAATTAACGCTGTAGCACAACTGTGGACTTCACAACCATGAAGAGAGTAGAAACATTTTGTTGGTGTTTGGCGCTCTCGGCTAGTAATCTCAGTAGTTCTTTATTTGGTGTTGATATACCTTATGTTTTTGAGGCATTTTATAGGTATGTTCTTATAGACAATTCTATGGCGAGCACAGTGATACAATAATTAAATACGTACGCCAACAATTAGTGTCAGGACAGTCAAAAGAGTTTACACTTTTCGGTCTTGCCGCGTAAGCGCTCGAAACGCCGAAAGCATCTAGGCACGTTTTTTTTTCAATATGCCGGAAGCGGCAAAGTGTTAAGTGTGAGAGCCTCAGTACTGAGTTATCAACCAAGGTTGGCACACAGTTTGCCACCAGACTAGTACCCGAGCTGAGAGGTATGAGCTACGAGGAGAGGCTATGGGAATTAAACCTCACTTCGCAGGAAGACACAAGAGTTAGGGGGGACATGATCACCACATTCAAGATTCTCAAGGGAATTGATAGGGTAGATAAAGACAGGGTATTTAACACAAGGGGCACACGCACTAGGGGACACAGGTGGAAACTAAGTGCCCAAATGAGCCACAGAGATATTAGAAAGAACCTTTTTAGTGTCAGAATGGTTGACAAATGGAATGCATTAGGAAGTGAGGTGGTGGAGGCTGACTCCATACACAGTTTCAAGTGTAGATATGATAGAGCCCAATAGGCTCAGGAACCTGTACACCTGTACTTTCTAACTTCAGAATTGCTTTTAAATACATGGATGGCGATATACTAAAGAAATTGTTTACGACTTTTGTTAGGCCAAAGCTAGAATATGAAGCGGTTGTGTGGTGCCTATATCTTAAGAAGCACATCAACAAACTGGAAAAGGTGCAAAGACATGCTACTAAGTGGCTCCCAGAACTGTAGGGCAAGAGCTACGAAGAGAGGTTAGAGGCATTAAATATGCCAAAACTGGAAGACAAGAAAAAGAGGTGATATGATCACTACATACAAAATAATAACAGGAATTGATAAAATCGATAGGGAAGATTTCCTGAGACCTGGAACTTTAAGAACAAGAGGTCATAGATGTAAACTAGCTAAACACAGATGCCAAAGAAATATATTTAAGTTCACTTTCGCAAACAGAGTGGTAGACGGTTGGAACAAGTTAGGTGAGAAGGTGGTGGAGGCCAAGACCGTCAGTAGTTTCAAAGCGTTATATGACAGAGTGCCGGGAAGACGGGACACCACAAGTGTAGCTCTCATCCTGTAACTACACTTAGGTAATTATTTAGGTAATTACCTGTTGATTGACGATTGAGAGGCGGGACCAAAGAGCCAGAGCTCGACCCCTGCAAGCACAATTAGGTGAGTACAGCATGAGCTAACAGCATCGCTGTTCAGCTAGTGACCACGACATCGCCTAAAATTGTCAAAATATATATGTAACTGGTATTATTTAGCCATGATAGTATTAGAGAGGAGCCTGACTGTGATAAAGACTGTGTACAATTTCCAGATATCAGTGAACACAATGCTGTTGTGGGATAGGTTGGACATGTATATGAGTGGGAGGTTATAAATAGGAGCTGCCTCATATGGGCCAATAGGCCTTCTGCAGTTACCATTATTCTTATGTTCTCATGTTCTGTTCAAGATGTTCACAGCACTATGCAGGTAGCCACAGCACCCTACCATTGTTTGGTCCATCTTAGAATCTTGAAATGACTTCTCATGTTCCTTTACAGAATAAACTTGTGGAAAATTATTAATTTACAGGATTTAGTGACCAGGATTCTGATAATAGCAGGATTGTGGTGATAATTAGCCCTGTTCGCAGTATGGTAGGAGTAATCTTGGTGAGGGAGGTAGCGTCGTCTGCTGATTCTGTGTGGCAACCTGTTATTGTCTGGACTCAGCATACCAGCTTAGTGGTTCGCTATGGTGAAAACAAATGTAGATTCTTATACTGTGTATGATGTGTGTATATAGTGTAATAACAGCAAAAGGAGTATGTTGGGAGAAGGATTGTTGCCGAGTGAGGTGGCGTCTGCTAGTGACCCTGAGAGCTTCATTGCTCAGCGCCCATAATTTGCTCAACTTCTCAGCTCCATCATGGCTATAGTATGTCACATACAATATTTAATTTTATTTTGCCGTGATCAGAGGCTACATTTTAACAATATAGGAAGAGAAAATAATTTTTTGCACAGAATTTATTTTCGGCGCACCACAGAATTGTCATTTATTATGGCCGTACAGCATGGTGGTAAAGTCTAGCCAGCCTGCTATCTGTCCGCACGCCCATGACGTTAGGAAGTTTGCTGCTTTGGCTGCCGTGTTTGCCATTTCTTGGGTCAATATTCGGGTGCAGTGCTTTTGGAGGTCGAAAAGTTCTCAGTGATCCCTGGAGCCTCCCAGTCACCCTCCCTCCTTCCCTCCCTCCTCCCTCCCTCCCTCCTTCCTCCCTCCCTCCTGCCGACGTTTTTTTTCGCATTGTTTGGATACTTAGCTTCCGAACTGGATTGCTAGGTAGCCGGCACAAGGGGTCCGGGGCTCCCCCATCATCCTCTCGGGGAGGGGATGGCTGCGCTTACGAGTGTTGCGACAGCAAAGTGTGATGTTTGCTTGTTTCCCTTGTTAACTTGGGACTGGTGGGTGTTTTGCCTCTCCAGTTTTTGGTTGCAGTTTTCTTACCATGTGGGGTCTGTTTTGTTATGCCTACTTCTCTGGGTGCCTAACCCTATTGGATGCCAGATAAGGAAAACCCCCAACCATTGGGTGTTTTCCAGGGCCATTCCTCCCTGTACCTCTCCGAGGGGGCCTGGTTCTGGTTTGTGGTCCCCGGTAGGCTGAACTCCATTGACTAATGCCCTGATCGGGCTCAAGTCATTTCCAGTGCTGTGCCTTGTGGTGTTGTTGGGTATCTGGGGCTTGAACTCATATATTAAATTATTTGATTATTGTATTTAAATAAATCGAAGGACCACCCACTTTTGAGAAAAGAGGGAAAACGAATAATAGTGATCATGAGAATGACACTAGAGAACCAGTGTCTATGGAAACTAATTAAATGAATAATCACTTGAAAATAATGAATAGACTGTATTATTAATTAATTAAAGTCAAAGCCTCAAATATCAACATGGGGGGGTTATTTCTAGAAGTTCATATATATCTAGGAAGCAGTGTGGTTCGTCACTAGTTCATTGTTGAGTTAATAACATAGTAAATCTAAACAACAATAGATTCAAAGATATGATAACTCAAATTATGAATATTTGAAGATTATGAATTACTGAGCAACAGTCAGAGCAAAACACATTAATTACCAAATCATAAATTCTGGCAGTAATTTATTTACTGTAAAGATCCTATATGAATTATATGTAAATCAATATTGATCTTATTTAAATTTATACGAAATGGAAGCCTTAGCTGTAAGACGACTTCTGTAACAACATTCGTCATTCGTCTTTTTGGTCACAGGATCCCAATAAAGAAAGAACCCGAAGTGAATAACACGACTGATGAGAAACAACTTGTCGGCTCCTCGTATACACGCTGCAATCAGGGAAACTTAAGTAGCATTTAATTAGGCTACGAATTATTTCAAGTATTCATGAAAACTGAGAAAATATAGAAAAATTCAACTAACATTGTGTATTAGGTATCCTCGTGGCATAACGACAGACTACTCACAAATATACAACCCAAAATGATGCATCAAATGAGAAATATACTTAACATGAGCGTATTAAATACTGAGGTCTGCCGAGATCGCGTCAGCCAGTCCCAAGCGTTCACTGCTGTGTACGTGTAATTACGGGTCGTGGCTTCAATTGTTGACGCGTTATTAACTGGCCGGGCACTATAGAACACGTTTATCGGTAATTGTTAACTGTTAACCGGGTATCAACGTAATTCTTGTCGATAAAAACTCCCCAGTCACTACCACGTGTCTTGCCACTCTTCACACCAGGGATGCCTCGTGTGTAATGGCGTCTGCCTTCCTCCCTCAACCCGTCTCCGCATTCACAACAGAAATTATTAATGACGAATAATTCTTTTCTGCGCAATTATGGATGTAATGCATTAATAGGAACTGGGTTGCATTTATAGGGATTTAATAATTATCATATTCTTGATAAATGATCTCAAACGAGAAATGGAGAGGATGTCTATTCTCTCCATAGCATTCGATCGTAACAGATAAAACTGTTACTAGATAAAAACTGTTACAGATAAAACAGACAAATAAAACAGACGTAACACATAAAACTGTTACTAGATAATTTCAATTAATAATTCTCGGTTTTAGATTATCGGGAGTTATATTATCAACAATAGGCTCAGATTAAATTATATTAACATTACCGTTAGTGGTATTAATAACTACTGTAGTTAGTATAATGATGAGGATTTATTATAATACAATAGTAGTTTATTAGTGTTGGAAATTTCCAACAGGTGTGGTCCTGTCCTGTGGTGGTGTGTGAACCAGGAGTAATTTCACAAGTACTCGGGGCTGCATATGCCTAGGGTTCCTTTCGCTAGGTGCCCAGTAGGTATTGCCCTTGTGGCTTGGGGTTATCTTCCACAAGTTGCTTGGGGTCTGCCTCTGTGGAATCTTTTGCTTCTCGGTAATTGCCCCGCCCTTGGTGTCAGCTGGGGTGTTTCTTGCACCACTTGTTTTGTCACTGGTAGGGGCGCAAGGTACTGTGCAGCTAGTTTTCACCAGATTATAGCAATCGGCTATGTTCCACCTGGGTCGTTGTCCCTCATGTGGGAGTTTTCTTTTATTTTTGTTTCCTGCCTGGTGGGGGTCTGCCCCTTGGTGTTGGTACCCCTTCTATATAAATTGGTGGTCCTACTAGGTCCCTGTGAGTGTACACGTCCCGAGGGTTCAACTGTTAGTAGTTCGCTGGATAGTTTGGGGTGCCGGTTATCAGTATCTTGCCTGGGCTTCCCTTAGCAGAGCATCTAAGGGCCCTGGAAATCCCCTTTAGGGCTCCGTGGTCCGATGGATGCATCCTCTGGGTCCCATCTCACTTTGTGTGAGTTTGAGGGTTGCTCTGTCCCCTTGTCTCAGGGTGACAATCACCAATTTGTGCCTCCCTCATGCTGCCTGTTGAGTCCGTAGCACCTTTGACCCGGAGTCCTGCGAGTGGTGTTCCTTGCTTGTACTCCAGTTTATCCAATCCACTGATCTTGATACTCGGGTGCAGGCAGCTTCGGCGTTGCATGCGTGTTTTAGGTTGCTGCAGTGCGCTGGGTTGGTTACTAACCCGGATGCCCTGAGCCTGCCCGGTTTTGCATATAGGGACTCAAACTTGGGGTTGTTATCGCCTCAACTTTGTTTCGTCCGTGCCTCCCTTGTCCTTCTGCTGTTCTTCGACCCTCTGCACCCAGTTCTGAAGTGTCTAAGGGTTTCAAGAGTCGTGGCAGGGTTTAGTTGGTGGTGAGATTCGGGCAGTTTCAGGGGATGCTCCTTCTGGTGTGATGACGGAGGCATTCGAGCCTTTTTCTCCAGTTGGTGCTTCTGGGTGTGACCAGTGGGCCCTGTTTGTTCCAACTTTTCCGGTGGACTCTGCCTTATCTCTTGAGGCACAAGGTTTGCAGGACGACTCGGCCCCGGGTCCTAATGTGGAGGTTCCCGAGGCAAGGGAGGGGTTGACTTGGGGGGCTTGGGCTCCATTTGACCCCGCTTGGGTGTTGGTACCCTATGAGTGAGGCTTGTTGTTGCAGGGGGGTGGGTTTTCTTATCCCCTCCCTCCCTATACGATTTTGATATAGCATCAACCCCCTCCCCGGGATCCCTCTGGTACTTCTGTCCCTCACTTCTGGAGGTTTTCGGCCTCCCGCATCGCGCCCCATTAGGTGCGGGAGGCCATTGCGGCTCTAGGCCATCTCCTGCATGACCTGAATTGTGTCTCGATAATGGATCCTGCCTCATTTGTGATTGTTTTTTCCTTTCCATACTGGGTGCGTTACGAGGTTCCGGAGTCGTCCTCTTTGGCAGAATAGCCTGTATTTTCAGTCGCGGCATGGCATACGTTCTGTCGGTCCCACATGCTTGAGTGGCGAGAGGCCCTGACGGTTGTTCAGGTTTACCCGGGGGCGAGATTGAACGCTTCACTGCTTGTTTGTTCGTCTGTGCCCTTTTTTGGGATGTCGGCCTGTGTAGCTTTGCGTACAGGTTCTCTCCCTTTCGGCTGCCCTGGTTGCTGAGGACTTACTCGTCTGTGACCATTAGGCTTCGGTCTTGCGTTTCTTTTCCCTTCTCAAGCTGTCTTCGGACTAGCTTAAGGAGGACATGGAGGCGTTGGTTGCTGATCCTAGTTCTGGTGCATTGGTCGCAGTGGTGCGGGTGTCGGCTGCCTTGTTGAAGCTGTTTGTGCGAATCCTAAGGGAGGCAGTGTCTCTGTTTTTTGCTTCTCGTTTTGTGTGCCATCAGGCGGTGCTCGCTCAATCCTTAGAATCTGCTTGAGCTCTGGCTCTTAGGTTTTCTATGCCCATTTTGTCCTTTCTGTTTGCACAGTATGCGATGGTGCATTTTCTGCAAACGGAGGTTTCTAGTTGTCGTCCCATGTCAGACTTTTTGGTTCTTAGGGGGGGCCCGTGGGGTTTCTTCCCAAAAGGGTGATGCCCAGGGCTTGAGGTTCCTCTTATCGTGGTATACCAGTGGTGCCAATTTCAGAGTCGGAACAGCCTTCCGGGCCGACGATGTCTGGTTGGCGTGGTAATCGCTCTGCTCATCTATCGGCTTTTCATAAGGGGCTTCGGCCCTTTCGTTGGTCATCCTATTGACGAGGCAATTGGGGGGAGAGGTTCGTGCAGTTTGCTCATGCCTGGTCCCACGATTTGTTGGCTTTTCAGGTCGCTTCATGCGGCTTGCAGTGGCATTGGGTGGCATTGCAGCTCCGAGCCCCCTCCTTCTTCGGGGGGCTCGGAGCTGGCAGGGCAGGCTTTCTCTCTGTTGGGTCACCTTGAAGTGGGCTTGCTTGGGTGTGGACAAAAGTCCTCATCCCTCAGGTCGGTTTCCCACCTGTTTCCGGCTCTGAAAAGAGACTGTGCAAACTTGCGGTACATTCTGGACTTGTTCCATCTGAACCCCTGGGTCTATTGTTCCTGCTTTCGGGTGACTTCTTTGTCCCAGGGCCGGCTTCTCTTGGAACTGGGCGCTTGGATGTTGTCTCTGGAGCGAGTGGTGACCACCTCCCGGGAAAGTCCCTCTTGTTTTTATCTTTGGTTAAGTAGCTCCGGGGCCTAAGGGGCTCCCCCAGAAAACCAGCGTTGAATGTAATGAAACTCCATTTTTTGGGTTAGACCCGCGGTCTTCCCGGCAACCCTCCCTCCCTCCCTCCTCCGGTCGGAGGTTTTTCGCAGTTTTTGACATCCAGCCTCTGAACTTGGGGTGATAGCTGGTAATTACCTAAGTAATTACCTAAGTAAAAGTAAGGTGTGGGAGGTCTGGAGCTCCCCATCCCCCCTTCTGCGGTAGGGGGGAGCTGCACTGACAGCGGCACGGAGATGGTTGTGACATCATGCTCGTTTGTTAGTTTTTAGTTTGGAGAGTTCTTCTCAACAGTTTGGCTTTCAGTAGCAATTTTTTAACCAGATAGGGTTTGTTTTGGGGTACCTACCTTTCTTGGGTGCCTATTTCGGTCGATGGCAGACGTAGAATGCTTCCAACCTCACGAGGCTTTCTATAGGCCATTGCTCCTCGTGCCTCTCTGAGGGGGGGGGGCCAGGTTCTGGTTTGTGGTCCCTGTTAGGCCTAAGAACTCCATTCACTTGGCTGATGCCACGGTCTAATACACTCATATCAGCCCGGATAGCTCCAGGGAGCCTCTGGTCTCACCCAGAAAATGGCATTTCATTACATCAATGCTGGTCATTTAGGTCCAGATAGACAGTTGGCCAACCATCTCTTTCCTGTAGAATCTCTGTGATTCATAAAAACTAAGTAGATTTGTTACACAGGATCTTCCTGTTCGAAAACCATACCGTTTGTCCATTATTATGTCATTATTGTACTTTCCAGGTGTTCTACCCATTGTTGTGTTGGATCAACCCATTTGGTGTTAGCTATTTTTTTCTAATGTTTTAACTACCATACTTGTTAATGATATGGGTCTATAATTTAGAGGGTCTTCTCGGATACCATTTTTGTAGATTGGAATTACGTTTGCCATTTTCCATATACTGTATCTGCTAAGATTCCTGTGCGCAAGGATTTGTACCTGTTTGCAGTCTGCTGGCTGATATATTTTACCTATACTGTATATCTTTGTTTTATTTGGAGAAAGAACCATTATAGTATTGGAATTATTAAAAAAAAATCCTATTTGGGAAATCTTTACTAGATTTCAAAATTCTGTATTTGGTATTTGTTGACTTAAAACTTGGTAATCTCTCAATCTTTTCTTTCACAGCTACGGTCACCAGAAGAATAATACATGCAGTGCCAGAAACCAGTGGCATTGAATAATACCTGCAGTGTCAGGACCCAGTGGTATTGAATAATACCTGCAGTGTCAGCATCCACACAGTGTCAGATATACTACATACATGTTGTCAGCAGCATTATGAAACACATTATGGTGTAAGAAGTATTACATGTAGATGGGTAAGACTGTCTTCAGCACACTCGTGTGAATGACTACATGTATTATCAATATGTCATGCATTATTAACATCTCATGCACTATGGTAACAAAGGAAATGTGTATTTAAATTAAATTTGGTGTATCATTAATTTTAAAATCGCAGTATTTATTAGTTCATTGTGTATGTGGTACAGTATTGTTTTTAATACTATTGTTTGGCAAGAAAACATTTTAAGATTTTCAAATTAATTGTTTTTATAATCAGGTTCTAATATAAAAAAGTTTAATATATATTTTCATTTTTAAAACATTACATACTTTTTCTCCTATGTGAGCCATTGTAAATGTTGAGAAAGCATTTAAAATAAATAATCTTTATACTGTATAGTAATTATGAATTTTTCTTAGGTAATTTGCTCTTAAGCTCAAAAGGCTCTCCAAATAATAATATATCAGTGTTCTTAATGCTCAGAATTTATTTATTTATTTACATATTTACATGAATGTATAGGGGATTTAAAAATAACAATGTGCATGGTACATCGGATCAGTAAGTTTTGTAAAAATCACATACATATATTTTTGCAAATGACAAACCATATGAGGGTCCACTGTACCTGACTCTTGTGCTGTGGTTATATTTATAGTAAGACATCCATCAGTGCTGTGGTTATATTTATAAGAGAACATCCCTCAGTTCTCTGATCATATTTATAATAATACGTCCCTCAGTTTTGTGGTTATATTTATTATATGACATTCCTCAGTTCTGTGGGTATATTTATAATAAGACATCCATCAATTCTGTGGTTATATTTATAATAAGACATCCCATAGTTCTGTGGTTATATTTATAATAGACATCCATCAGTTCTGTGGTTATATTTATAATAAGACATCCCTCAGTTCTGTGTTATATTTATAATAAGATATCCCTCAGTTCTGTGGTAATATTTATAATAAGGTTCTGTAGTGAAACATGTTAATACTGTGGCTGTATTTATAATAAACCATCCCTCTCTGCTGTTGCTATATGTACAGTATGATAAAACAGTATAATTATAAATAAATTTATAATATATTTATTTTCTATACAAAGCATTTTAACTTTGTTAAATCTTAAAAAAAAAATTGCTACAGGATTTTTGTAATGTTTACAAAGTTATACACG
>WNGS01001063.1:60096-83794 GCA_020271785.1 Procambarus virginalis | reverse complement strand
CAGTTGCCGCTCATTTGGTCCGGCACAGTGATTCATAATTTAAACCCTCGAGGCCTTAAACATGTGTCTCGCTTCTTACAAGTTTATAACAAGAAGCTGAAGTTGAAAAGAGAAGGAGGCGGCTCTGAGTCACTATGTATAATGAAAGTACTGGGGCCTGCCTTATGGGAGTGTGCAGCTGTATGTAAGCTGGAGGGTCCTCTGTAGTAACTGTAGTATACGTACTGGGAGGAGTGGCTCTGAGTCACTCTGTATAATGAACAGTACTGGGAGGATGGCCTGAGTCACTCTGTATAATGAAAGTACTGGGAGGATCTGAGCTAGGGCTCTGAGTCACTCTGTATAATGAACAGTATCTGGGAGGGGGCTCTGAGTCACTCTGGTATAATGAAAGTACTGGGAATGGTGGCTCTGTAGTCATCTGTATAATGAAGTACTGGTGAGGATGGCTCTGAGTCACTGTATAATGAAAGGTACTGGGGAGATGGGCTCATGAGTCCATCTGTATAATGAATAGTACTGGGAGGGCGGCTCTGAGTCACCTGTATAATGAAGTACTGGGAGGGTGGCTCTGAGTCACCTGTATAATGAACGTACTGGGAGGATGGTTCTGAGTCACCTGTATAATGAACCGTACTGGGAGGGCGGCTCTGAGTCACTCGCACGTGCTCTAAGTAACACGCACGTGCTCTAAGTAACACGCACGTGCTCTAAGTAAACACGCACGTGCTCTAAGTAACACGCACGTGCTCTAAGTAACACAGCACGTGCTCTAAGTAACACGCACGTGCTCTAAGTACCACGCACGTGCTCCAAGTACCACGCACGTGCTCTAAGTACCACGCACGTGCTCCAAGTACCACGCACGTGCTCCAAGTACCACGCACGTGCTCTAAGTAACACAGCACGTGCTCCAAGTACCACGCACGTGCTCCAAGTACCACGCACGTGCTTCAAGTAACAGGCACGTGCTCTAAGTAACAGGCACGTGCTCTAAGTAACAGGCACGTGCTCCAAGTACCACGCACGTGCTCCAAGTACACGCACGTGCTCCAAGTACCACGCACGTGCTCCAAGTAACACGCACGTGCTCCAAGTACCACGCACGTGCTCTAAAGTAACACGCACGTGCTCTAAGTACCACGCACGTGCCAAGAGGCGTTCCTCAGGCTCCAGAACGTGTCGGATGCTCCGTAAGAATGTTCCACTTACCGAAATTACATAAATGTTACTTTGTAAATATGTAAATAAATGGTTTGTTGAGCTTTATGCTTAATATTATTATTTATATATATATATTGTATGTATATATCTATATATATATATAATATATATATATATATATATATATATATATATATATAAAGTTTGTGAGGGTTACCACCTCTGGTGCCAATGGTGGGGACCCATAGCCTCGGAGAAGAAGAATAAAACGTTATTCAGAGGAACCTTGTGGTTTCCTCACTGAACACTAATATTTTCTTCTCCTACCACCACAATTCTTTTGTATGTACACATATATATTTGCTTTATTTGAACTTTGTTACAAAAAGGAGTTACTATAGGTTACAAATATATTTTATCATAAGTTGTCGAGTTCCTCCAGCTGCTCAGATATATATAATATATATTATATATATATATATATATATATATATATATATATATATATATATATTGAGACAGGAGTACCACCTCTGGCTAGGAGGAAAGTGGTCCCAAGCCTTGGAGGAAACCACACATAAACACATTAGAGGAAATGTTTAAGTCCTCTCCAAATATATTATATTTATATATATTTATGTATATGATATATAATTTATAATCGTTGATAAAAAATAATATACATGTGGAAAATAATGTACAGGTTACGTATATATTATAGATATCTATATATATATATATATATATATATATATATATATAAATGTACCTAGTAGCCAGAACGCACTTCTCGGCCTACTATGCAAGGCCCGATTTGCCTAATAGGCCGAGTGGATTTTCTTTATTTTCCATAAATTGTTTTCCAATTGGTTTATTTGAATTATTATCATAGTATACTTTGAACATAAATTATTGACTTAGTTATATTAGTTTAGGCTAGGGTTAAGATAGGTTAGGTAGGTTCGGTCATATATCTACGTTGATTTTAAACTCAAAATAAAAACTCATACATAGATGAAATAGGTTGGTCTATCATATTCATAAGAAAAAATTAGAAAAATATATAAATTCAGGAAAACTTGGCTTTATTAGGCAAATTGGGCCTTGCATAGTAGGCCGAGTACGACGTTCTGGCTACTAGGTACAACATAATATATATATATATATCTATATATTAATATATATATATATTATATATATATATATATATAGTATATATATCCCAACTGGGAATTCCTAAATAGTGATAATTATGAAAGCAACTACGAATACTGCAGTTAACTTTGGTGGACGGTAACGAGCGCAGACTATCCCTTTGGTGGACGGTAACGAGCCCAGACTATCCCTTTGGTGGACGGTAACAAAACTATTCCCATTATGCGCGGGAGAAAAGACATCTCTTGTGCTAAACAACAAACAAACACAGAGATGAACAGAGACCCACACTCTCCATTTTCTTTTTATAAAGCATTAAGAGACCGCTAACTTTAGATTATTACTGCTTAATTTAGCGAAAGCATTCCGCCCTAGAAGCCACTGAAAATTTAATGCCACTTAAACCTAGTGCTATGGCAAACTACGCAACTGAAACTGCTAAATGTAGCAGTTTTGCCCATTGTGCAGGTAAATGCGGTCATTCGTGTCCCTATTCGTCTCCCAGGGAACGCTACATGTAGCGCACTAAGTCGCTCTACGCCCAGCACACAACGAACTGTAGACAAATCTCGTCACTGTGGATTTAATTACGCTAGATACAGTGAGCAGAGTCAACACGGAGGTCACGACGCCCAGCGGCCACACTCCTTGTTTGGTCAGGAACAGGCAAACACCAACTACATACATACATTACATACATTACTTAATGCACGCCCTTATGTCAATGCCGTTCACTGTAGCAGCACCAAAGGCCATCGTGCAGCAAATATCGCTAAGTTTAGCAGCACTGAAGGCACAGAGCACAAACCACTAATATAGCAGAACTTGGGGTTGCATAACAGGTAAATGTAACAGTTCTGACAGGCATCATTACAACTATATATTTATATGGAGATCAGCGCCTAGCAAATACCGCTAAATGTAGCGGCAGCAAATAGCGATGGTCATTACAGAGGCTTAAAGGAACTCGCTCGCAGGAAGTGGGTTCATTTACATTAAACAAACAAAGGAACTTTTTAGCAGCGGGAATGAACGTTCAATTGTTTTCCGTGGCTGAGTTACCCATACGAATATGCTCCTGTTTGACTGGCTCGTTCGAGAGGCTTCATTAATAAAAAGTTTCATTAATACAAAACTTTAAATCGTCTTAGGATAAAGTTGAGTTATGAATCTTTAGGTCCAAGACGGCGCGTGGGGCTTCGTATCCAGATTATATTTACCGGATGTTTTCAAGTCTTTTTCATATATAACATGAAGTGGTTACGTACTCGGCTTTCAGCTGAGGGGACCCGGGTTCAGTTCCCGGGTACGGCAGACATGGTTGGGCACGATTTCTCTCATCTGATGCCACTGTTACGGTTACCAACTAGTATTCTCCTCTCCCGCCTTTAAGGGTCATACTCAGCACCTTGTAAGTACCTAGAAGAGTCGTAGTTGGTTTTGTAACTCTCTAGAGCAGGCAAGATGCCACGAACAAGATAAATTGTTTTAAGTTTTATTTGGGAAGAGGCTTGATAGCGGTGTACCACTAAAACGGCGCTGCAGCTCGGGAGGGAGGAGAGTGTTCCCTACCACGGAGACCCCCCCCCCCCGCAGAGCCAGGTGATGCATGATTGGTCGGTGACGGGGGCTTGGCCAGGTAGACCAATAGCGGAGCGCCCCAGACGTGACGTAACGCGACGTCAGGCGCCCTGCAGTAGAGGCGGGAAATCTACTGTCACTCGTTACCAGGGATGAAGCCTAGTAGAGGTGCTCTTGAGAAGTCTGCAGATCTGGAGAGTAATAGGCCTCCAGTGTATGAAATCTAGAATGGCAGTACAGAGGAGCGTCCCGTCGTCTCTTCAACTACTGCTAGAAGCTGGTCGGTGCGAGGTCACCACCAGAGGCTCCAGGATGAGGACCGCTAACATTGTCGCTAGTGATGGCGCTGGGGGGGGTGGGGGGTTGAGGCACAACCCGCGGGCCGTCTACCACAGTAGAGCTGCGTAAGAGAGACTCGTGGCCGAGTCCTGGTTCGATGTACCGCGACGTCCACCCCCTGGGGAGATGTCATACTACAAGACTACGGAAGAATCGATGGACCAGTGGGAGAGTGTGATGAACCTCCACGGAGGAGAGTGCCTGGTTATGTGTGGAGGAGAAGCGACGTGTCCACCACCGAGGGAGACCAACCAGGGTGGAGACCGGCCCAGACATAGTGGAGACCCGAGCAGTTACTCTCCACTACTGACCAGCGGGGACTGCAGCTCCCAGGAACGTTTATAGGTATATAATTTACCCTCCCATTACCTCTTTGTTGGTAGGAAGTACGTTATTAAACATTAAGGTAAGAGGCAGAACACAGGTTAGGAGTTAGGCCGGACACTGTGTGACTTTGACTATTATTTAATGCCAGTGAATAACTTTATATTATTGATTGTGTAGAGATCCAGTGCCCTGAATATTGGGTGATGCTATAAGAGGCCCACGTGTTGTAGAGAGCAGTTACAGGATATAGTAGCCTCGTAATATATAATTTGTGGAGACGGCAGTGTTGCCATATTATATATTGATTAATATGAGGAGTGTTGCCATCTCATAGAATAAGCGAAACTTTTGCGGTTCTTGACTTGTAGCCTCACTGGAGTAAACTTAATTTATTTCATTCACGGTGTTTATTTCATGGCTTTTATTTCTGTGTGTTGTTCTTGGGGGTTACTGAGCACCACTTACTACTGAACGAGCGCCGGACTGGACGAATATAAATACCAACGGACGTGAAAAAGTTATGCCATGTCTTTTTCATGACAGAGTAAGTAGCACTCGCCTACTTGGCCGCAGGTGAGTGTCAGTCAGGTTGGCGACCTCTCAGGATATATTCTTACGTGCGGGCAAGCCAGCCTGGTTGAGCCACAAGTCTCCGGGTCTGCTGGTACACACGACACGGGAGTGGCTGGCCTACCTTACTCTCCACGGTCAAGGCCGAGTTCACTGGGAACTCGACTCCGTGGAAGACTAAGGTGCTCCCTGGAGTGGATAGTGACATCGTGGGACGAGAGTGGCTCCCCAGAGTGAGTGGCTCTTAGAGAGCGAGTGCCGTCGCACTCGGGGGCGTACTCACGTCGAGCTCTCTAGTGGAACACCAGCTCTTAACAAGGTAGAGTTAGAGTCGCATAATTGGCGACCTTGCCAGGATTCTTAGCGAGTGGGTCGAGCCCCGCCACTGTTCACCCAGCAGTATAATAGGTACCCGGGAGTTAGTCAGCTGTTGTGGGATGTAACCTGGGGGAAGGTCGGTGGAGTTGGTCTAGGGAGACCTGGATAGGCCTAAGCAAAGGCTTCCTCTTCCCGACAGCGGGAATTATGTGGGGAATCTTTGCAGCTTTGTGACATTTGTGTCAGAGTTAAGACTTTATGATTCTTTTAAGTCTTAAAGTTAATTTATTTGATGTAGTTTTGGATAATTTAAGGAGTACAAGTTCTCTGGCATACATTACTTGTGATGAGTCTACATAGTTCCATTTAATTTTATGTACTTTGAGTTATGTATTTTCAATATGTATTGCGTGTTATGTATTCGGAAGGTTATCTTGAGATAATTCCGTTTTTTTTAGTGTCCTCGCGGCCCGGTCCTCGACCAGGCCTCCGCTCCCCAGGAAGCAGCCCGTGACAGCTGACTAACTCCCAGGTACCTATTTACAGCTAGGTAACAAGGCCATCAGGGTGAAAGAAACTCAGCCTATTGTTTCTCGCCGGCGCTCGGGATCGAACCCAGGATCACGCGTCCAGTGTTCTGTCCGCTCAGCCACCAGGTCCCTTGTGGAGGAGGTGGAGAGAGCGTGAGAGAAGAATAGTACTTTATTAAGATGCACGAAACATTAAGTGAGCAGTGCATGGGGTGAGGCTGGGGCAGAGTAGCTCTGATGGGTCAAACTGACCTTAGGTCAGGGTCAAGTACTTTAAGGTATTTCTGTCCTCCTGATTGACGGGTCCGTCAAGGGGGGAGGGGGCTCCAGGAGGCCTGCAGTACACTAATAATGGTCAGAGTCCATATTACAAGGACATTGGCATTAATTCAATAGTTGTCACACAGTATAGATTACAAAATATATAACAATATATAACAAAATATATAACAATATATAACAAAATATATAACAAAATATATAACAAATTGCTGCATAGCTTTCCCGGCCTGGTGCCTTCTTTTGCACTTTACATACTTAATATTACAAATACAATAATTAATAAGTTAGTAAGATAATTACTTACTATTACAATATAGTATTACATTCTTGGGAGGTTCTAAAGTGTTAGGAACCTCCTAAGGTGTCTCCAGACACTTTTATCACACATTCCAACACTTTGATGCACTTCAATGTTCATTATTTATTGTTATATTGTTCAAATACTTTACACTTATGCTTATAGTGACCTGGCGTGTGAGCACATGGCATACTGCACACTAATACACTGAGAGCAGACATGTGTGGCATACTGCACACTAATACACAGTGAGCAGACATGGGTGGCATACTGCACACTAATACACAGTGAGCAGACATGTGTGTGGCACACTGCACACTAATACACAGTCAGCAGACATGTGTGTGGCATACTGCACACTAATACACAGTGAGCAGACATGTGTGGCTTACTGCACACTAATACACAGTGAGCAGACATGTGTGTGGCACACTGCACACTAATACACAGTCAGCAGACATGTGTGTGGCATACTGCACACTAATACACAGTGAGCAGACATGTGTGTGGCATACTGCACACTAATACACAGTCAGCAGACATGTTTGTGGCACACTGCACACTAATACACAGTCAGCAGACATGTGTGTGGCACACTGCACACTAATACACAGTCAGCAGACATGTGTGTGGCATACTGCACACTAATACACAGTCAGCAGACATGTGTGTGGCATACTGCACACTAATACACAGTCAGCAGACATGTACTCACCTAGTTGTACTCACCTAGTTGTGCTTGCGGGGGTTGAGCTCTGGCTCTTTGGTCCCGCCTCTCAACCGTCAATCAACAGGTGTTCAGGTTCCTGAGCCTATTGGGCTCTATCATATCTACACTTGAAACTGTATGGAGTCAGCCTCCACCACATCACTGCCTAATGCATTCCATTTGTCAACCACTCTGACACTAAAAAAGTTCTTTCTAATATCTCTGTGGCTCATTTGGGCACTCAGTTTCCACCTGTGTCCCCTAGTGCGTGTGCCCCTTGTGTTAAACAGCCTGTCTTTATCAACCCTGTCGATTCCCCTGAGAATCTTAAATGAGGTGATCATGTCCCCCCTAACTCTTCTGTCTTCCAACGAAGTGAGGTTCAATTCCCGTAGTCTCTCCTCGTAGCTCATACCTCTCAGCTCGGGTACTAGTCTGGTGGCAAACTTTTGAACCTTCTCCAGTTTAGTCTTATGCTTGACTAGATATGGACTCCATGCTGGAGCCGCATACTCCAGGATTGGTCTGACATATGTGGTATATAATGTTCTGAAAGATTCCTTACACAAGTTTCTAAAGGCCGTTCTTATGTTAGCCAACCTGGCATATGCTGCTGATGTTATCCTCTTGATATGAGCTTCAGGGGACAGGTCTGGCGTGATATCAACCCCCAGGTCTTTCTCTCTGACTCTTGAAGTATTTCATCTCCCAAATGATACCTTGTATCTGGTCTCCTGCTTCCTACCCCTATCTTCATTACATTACATTTGCTTGGGTTAAACTCTAACAGCCATTTGTTCGACCATTCCTGCAGCTTGTCCAGGTCTTCTTGAAGCCTCAAACTGTCCTCCTCTGTGTTAATCCTTCTCATAATTTTTGGCAAATTTCATAAATTTGCCACATGTGTGTGGCATATTGCACACTAATACACAACGACCGAGTCATCACACTAAACATGTAGAGTGTTTATATATTTTCTCAACACTGGTGTATTGCCTTCAACTGTGTACCTGCGAGGTGTGTTGACATTAAAGCTCTCATATTCTCTCTTTACACCTTAATATACATAGTTAATATGTTCAGGTGAAGTCCGGTACACCCAGGTCAGGTTAGTACACCTGGGTCAGGTTAGTACACCTGGGTCAGGTTAGTACACCTGGGTCAGGTTAGTACACCTGGGTCAGGTTAGTACACCTGGGTCAGGTTAGTACACCCGGGTCAGGTTAGTACACCCAGGTCAGGTTAGTACACCCGGGTCAGGTTAGTACACCCAGGTCAGGTTAGTACACCTGGGTCAGGTTAGTACACCTGGGTCAGGTTAGTACACCCGGGTCAGGTTAGTACACCCAGGTCAGGTTAGTACACCTGGGTCAGGTTAGAACACCTGGGTCAGGTTAGTACACCTGGGTCAGGTTAGTACACCTGGGTCAGGTTAGTACACCTGGGTCAGGTTAGTACACCTGGGTCAGGTTAGTACACCTGGGTCAGGTTAGTACACCTGGGTCAGGTTAGTACACCTGGGTCAGGTTAGTACACCCAGGTCAGGTTAGTACACCCAGGTCAGGTTAGTACACCTGGGTCAGGTTAGTACACCCAGGTCAGGTTAGTACACCTGGGTCAGGTTAGTACACCCAGGTCAGGTTAGTACACCCAGGTCAGGTTAGTACACCTGGGTCAGGTTAGTACACCCAGGTCAGGTTAGTACACCTGGGTCAGGTTAGTACACCTGGGTCAGGTTAGTACACCCAGGTCAGGTTAGTACACCCAGGTCAGGTTAGTACACCCAGGTCAGGTTAGTACACCTGGGTCAGGTTAGTACACCTGGGTCAGGTTAGTACACCCAGGTCAGGTTAGTACACCAAGGTCAGGTTAGTACACCTGGGTCAGGTTAGTACACCAGGTCAGGTTAGTACACCTGGGTCAGGTTAGTACACCCTGGTCAGGTTAGTACACCCTGGTCAGGTTAGTACACCTGGGTCAGGTTAGTACACCCAGGTCAGGTTAGTACACCCAGGTCAGGTTAGTACACCCAGGTCAGGTTAGTACACCCGGGTCAGGTTAGTACACCCTGGTCAGGTTAGTACACCTGGGTCAGGTTAGTACACCCAGGTCAGGTTAGTACACCTGGGTCAGGTTAGTACACCTGGGTCAGGTTAGTACACCTGGGTCAGGTTAGTACACCCAGGTCAGATTAGTACACCCTGGTCAGGTTAGTACACCCTGGTCAGGTTAGTACACCCTGGTCAGGTTAGTACACCTGGGTCAGGTTAGTACACCCTGGTCAGGTTAGTACACCTGGGTCAGGTTAGTACACCTGGGTCAGGTTAGTACACCCAGGTCAGGTTAGTACACCTGGGTCAGGTTAGTACACCTGGGTCAGGTTAGTACACCTGGGTCAGGTTAGTACACCCGGGTCAGGTTAGTACACCCAGGTCAGGTTAGTACACCTGGGTCAGGTTAGTACACCCTGGTCAGGTTAGTACACCTGGGTCAGGTTAGTACACCTGGGTCAGGTTAGTACACCCTGGTCAGGTTAGTACACCCAGGTCAGGTTAGTACACCTGGTCAGGTTAGTACACCCAGGTCAGGTTAGTACACCTGGGTCAGGTTAGAACACCTGGGTCAGGTTAGTACACCCAGGTCAGGTTAGTACACCCAGGTCAGGTTAGTACACCTGGGTCAGGTTAGTACACCTGGGTCAGGTTAGTACACCCAGGTCAGGTTAGTACACCCAGGTCAGGTTAGTACACCCAGGTCAGGTTAGTACACCTGGGTCAGGTTAGTACACCTGGGTCAGGTTAGTACACCCAGGTCAGGTTAGTACACCAAGGTCAGGTTAGTACACCTGGGTCAGGTTAGTACACCCAGGTCAGGTTAGTACACCTGGGTCAGGTTAGTACACCCTGGTCAGGTTAGTACACCTGGTCAGGTTAGTACACCTGGGTCAGGTTAGTACACCCAGGTCAGGTTAGTACACCCAGGTCAGGTTAGTACACCCAGGTCAGGTTAGTACACCCGGGTCAGGTTAGTACACCCTGGTCAGGTTAGTACACCTGGGTCAGGTTAGTACACCCAGGTCAGGTTAGTACACCTGGGTCAGGTTAGTACACCTGGGTCAGGTTAGTACACCTGGGTCAGGTTAGTACACCCAGGTCAGGTTAGTACACCCTGGTCAGGTTAGTACACCCTGGTCAGGTTAGTACACCCTGGTCAGGTTAGTACACCTGGGTCAGGTTAGTACACCCTGGTCAGGTTAGTACACCTGGGTCAGGTTAGTACACCTGGGTCAGGTTAGTACACCCAGGTCAGGTTAGTACACCTGGGTCAGGTTAGTACACCTGGGTCAGGTTAGTACACCTGGGTCAGGTTAGTACACCCGGGTCAGGTTAGTACACCCAGGTCAGGTTAGTACACCTGGGTCAGGTTAGTACACCCTGGTCAGGTTAGTACACCTGGGTCAGGTTAGTACACCTGGGTCAGGTTAGTACACCCTGGTCAGGTTAGTACACCCAGGTCAGGTTAGTACACCCTGGTCAGGTTAGTACACCCAGGTCAGGTTAGTACACCTGGGTCAGGTTAGAACACCTGGGTCAGGTTAGTACACCCAGGTCAGGTTAGTACACCTGGGTCAGGTTAGTACACCTGGGTCAGGTTAGTACACCTGGGTCAGGTTAGTACACCCGGGTCAGGTTAGTACACCCAGGTCAGGTTAGTACACCTGGGTCAGGTTAGTACACCCTGGTCAGGTTAGTACACCTGGGTCAGGTTAGTACACCTGGGTCAGGTTAGTACACCTGGTCAGGTTAGTACACCCAGGTCAGGTTAGTACACCCTGGTCAGGTTAGTACACCCAGGTCAGTTAGTACACCTGGGTCAGGTTAGTACACCTGGGTCAGGTTAGTACACCCAGGTCAGGTTAGTACACCCAGGTCAGGTTAGTACACCCTGGTCAGGTTAGTACACCTGGGTCAGGTTAGTACACCTGGGTCAGGTTAGTACACCTGGGTCAGGTTAGTACACCTGGGTCAGGTTAGTACACCCAGGTCAGGTTAGTACACCCAGGTCAGGTTAGTACACCTGGGTCAGGTTAGTACACCCTGGTCAGGTTAGTACACCCAGGTCAGGTTAGTACACCTGGGTCAGGTTAGTACACCTGGGTCAGGTTAGTACACCCAGGTCAGGTTAGTACACCTGGGTCAGGTTAGTACACCCAGGTCAGGTTAGTACACCTGGGTCAGGTTAGTACACCCTGGTCAGGTTAGTACACCCTGGTCAGGTTAGTACACCTGGGTCAGGTTAGTACACCCTGGTCAGGTTAGTACACCCAGGTCAGGTTAGTACACCCAGGTCAGGTTAGTACACCTGGGTCAGGTTAGTACACCTGGGTCAGGTTAGTACACCCAGGTCAGGTTAGTACACCCTTGTCAGGTTAGTAAACCCAGGTCAGGTTAGTACACCCTGGTCAGGTTAGTACACCCAGGTCAGGTTAGTACACCCAGGTCAGGTTAGTACACCTTGTCAGGTTAGTACACCTGGTCAGGTTAGTACACCTGGGTCAGGTTAGTACACCCAGGTCAGGTTAGTACACCCTTGTCAGGTTAGTACACCTGGGTCAGGTTAGTACACCTGGGTCAGGTTAGTACACCGGGTCAGGTTAGTACACCTGGGTCAGGTTAGTACACCTGGGTCAGGTTAGTACACCCAGGTCAGGTTAGTACACCTGGGTCAGGTTAGTACACCCGGGTCAGGTTAGTACACCTGGGTCAGGTTAGTACACCTGGGTCAGGTTAGTACACCTGGGTCAGGTCAGTACACCTGGGTCAGGTTAGTACACCCAGGTCAGGTTAGTACACCCAGGTCAGGTTAGTACACCCTGGTCAGGTTAGTACACCCAGGTCAGGTTAGTACACCCAGGTCAGGTTAGTACACCTGGTCAGGTTAGTACACCCAGGTCAGGTTAGTACACCCTGGTTAGGTTAGTACACCTGGGTCAGGTTAGTACACCTGGGTCAGGTTAGTACACCTGGGTCAGGTTAGTACACCCAGGTCAGGTTAGTACACCTGGGTCAGGTTAGTACACCCGGGTCAGGTTAGTACACCTGGGTCAGGTTAGTACACCCATGTCAGGTTAGTACACCTGGGTCAGGTTAGTACACCCAGGTCAGGTTAGTACACCTGGGTCAGGTTAGTACACCTGGGTCAGGTTAGTACACCCTGGTCAGGTTAGTACACCCAGGGCAGGTTAGTACACCCAGGTCAGGTTAGTACACCCAGGTCAGGTTAGTACACCCAGGTCAGGTTAGTACACCTGGGTCAGGTTAGTACACCGGGTCAGGTTAGTACACCCAGGTCAGGTTAGTACACCCTGGTCAGGTTAGTACACCCAGGTCAGGTTAGTACACCTGGGTCAGGTTAGTACACCCTGGTCAGGTTAGTACACCCAGGTCAGGTTAGTACACCTGGGTCAGGTTAGTACACCTGGGTCAGGTAGTACACCTGGGTCAGGTTAGTACACCCAGGTCAGGTTAGTACACCTGGGTCAGGTTAGTACACCCAGGTCAGGTTAGTACACCCAGGTCAGGTTAGTACACCCTGGTCAGGTTAGTACACCTGGGTCAGGTTAGTACACCTGGGTCAGGTTAGTACACCTGGTCAGGTTAGTACACCCTGGTCAGGTTAGTACACCTGGGTCAGGTTAGTACACCTGGGTCAGGTTAGTACACCTGGGTCAGGTTAGTACACCCGGTCAGGTTAGTACACCTGGGTCAGGTAGTACACCTGGTCAGGTAGTACACCGGGTCAGGTTAGTACACCTGGGCAGGTTAGTACACCCTGGTCAGGTTAGTACACCTGGTCAGGTAGTACACCAGGTCAGGTTAGTACACCTGGGTCAGGTTAGTACACCTGGGTCAGGGTAGTACACCCGGTCAGGTTAGTACCACCTGGGTCAGGTTAGTACACCCTGGTCAGGTTAGTACACCTGGGTCAGGTTAGTACACCCTGGTCAGGTTAGTACACCTGGTCAGGTTAGTACACCTGGTCAGGTTAGTACACCTGGGTCAGGTTAGTACACCCTGGTCAGGTTAGTACACCTGGGTCAGGTTAGTACCACCTGGTCAGGTTAGTACACCTGGGTCAGGTTAGTACACCTGGGTCAGGTTAGTACACCTGGGTCAGGTTAGTACCACCTGGGTCAGGGTAGTAGTACACCTGGGTCAGGTTAGTACACCCAGGTCAGGTAGTACACCTGGGTCAGGTTAGTACACCCAGGTCAGGTTAGTACACCCAGGTCAGGTTAGTACACCTGGGTCAGGTTAGTACACCCTGGTCAGGTTAGTACACCCAGGTCAGGTTAGTACACCTGGGTCAGGTTAGTACACCCAGGTCAGGTTAGTACACCTGGNGTGTTACTTGGGGCACGTGCGTGTTACTTAGAGCACGTGCGTGTTACTTAGAGCACGTGCGTGGTACTTGGAGCACGTGCGTGTTACTTAGAGCACGTGCGTGTTACTTAGAGCACGTGCGTGTTACTTGAAGCACGTGCGTGTTACTTAGAGCACGTGCGTGGTACTTGGAGCACGTGCGTGTTACTTAGAGCACGTGCGTGTTATTTAGTGCACGTGCGTGTACTTGGAGCACGTGCGTGGTACTTGGAGCACGTGCGTGGTACTTGGAGCACGTGCGTGTTACTTAGAGCACGTGCACACGTGCGTGGTACTTGGAGCACGTGCGTGGTACTTGGAGCACGTGCGTGTTACTTCGAGCACGTGCGTGGTACTTGGAGCACGTGCGTGTTACTTAGAACACGTGCGTGTTACTTAGAGCACGTGCGTGGTACTTGGAGCACGTGCGTGGTACTTGGAGCACGTGCGTGGTACTTGTAGCACGTGCGTGTTACTTAGAGCACGTGCGTGTTACTTAGAGCACGTGCGTGGTACTTGGAGCACGTGCGTGGTACTTGGAGCACGTGCGTGTTACTTAGAGCACGTGCGTGGTACTTGGAGCACGTGCGTGTTACTTAGAACACGTGCGTGTTACTTAGAGCACGTGCGTGGTACTTGGAGCACGTGCGTGGTACTTGGAGCACGTGCGTGGTACTTGGAGCACGTGCGTATTACTTAGAGCACGTGCGAGTTACTTAGAGCACGTGCGTGGTACTTGGAGCACGTGCGTGGTACTTGGAGCACGTGCGTGGTACTTGGAGCACGTGCGTGTTACTTAGAGCACGTGCGTGTTACTTAGAGCACGTGCGTGGTACTTGGAGCAGGTGCGTGGTACTTGGAGCACGTGCGTGTTACTTAGAGCACGTGCGTGGTACTTGGGGCACGTGCGTGTTACTTAGAGCACGTGCGTGGTACTTGGAGCACGTGCGTGGTACTTGGGGCACGTGCGTGTTACTTAGAGCACGTGCGTGTTACTTAGAGCACGTGCTTGTTACTTGGTGCACGTGCGTGTTATTTGGAGCACGTGCGTGTTATTTGGAGCACGTGCGTGTTACTTGGGGCACGTGCGTGTTACTTGGGGCACGTGCGTGTTACTTACAGCACGTGCGTGTTACTTAGAGCACGTGCGTGTTACTTAGAGCACGTGCGTGTTACTTGGGGCACGTGTGTGTTACTAAGAGCACGTGCGTGTTACTTGGGGCACGTGCGTGTTACTTAGAGCACGTGCGTGTTACTTAGAGCACGTGCGTGTTACTTCGGGCACGTGCGTGTTACTTCGGGCACGTGCGTGTTACTTGGGGCACGTGCGTGTTACTTAGAGTGCGTGGTACTTACAGCACGTGCGTGTTACTTAGAGCACGTGCGTGGTACTTGGAGCACGTGCGTGGTACTTAGAGCACGTGCGTGTTACTTGAAGCACGTGCGTGTTACTTAGAGCACGTGCGTGTTACTTGGTGCACGTGCGTGTTACTTCTAGCACGTGCGTGTTACTTGGAGCACGTGCGTGGTACTTGGAGCACGTGCGTGTTACTTAGAGCACGTGCGTGGTACTTGGAGCACGTGCGTGGTACTTGGAGCACGTGCGTGCTACTTAGAGCACGTGCGTGTTACTTAGAGCACGTGCGTGGTACTTGGAGCACGTGCGTGTTACTTAGAGCACGTGCGTGGTACTTGGGGCACGTGCGTGTTACTTAGAGCACGTGCGTGGTACTTGTAGCACGTGCGTGGTACTTGGGGCACGTGCGTGTTACTTAGAGCACGTGCGTGTTACTTAGAGCACGTGCTTGTTACTTGGTGCACGTGCGTGTTATTTGGAGCACGTGCGTGTTATTTGGAGCACGTGCGTGTTACTTGGGGCACGTGCGTGTTACTTGGGGCACGTGCGTGTTACTTACAGCACGTGCGTGTTACTTAGAGCACGTGCGTGTTACTTAGAGCACGTGCGTGTTACTTGGGGCACGTGCGTGTTACTAAGAGCACGTGCGTGTTACTTGGGGCACGTGCGTGTTACTTAGAGCACGTGCGTGTTACTTAGAGCACGTGCGTGTTACTTGGGGCACGTGCGTGTTACTTGGGGCACGTGCGTGTTACTTAGAGTGCGTGGTACTTACAGCACGTGCGTGTTACTTAGAGCACGTGCGTGGTACTTGGAGCACGTGCGTGGTACTTGGAGCACGTGCGTGCTACTTAGAGCACGTGCGTGTTACTTAGAGCACGTGCGTGTTACTTGAAGCACGTGCGTGTTACTTAGAGCACGTGCGTGGTACTTGGAGCACGTGCGTGGTTCTTGGAGCACGTGCGTGTTACTTATAGCACGTGCGTGGTACTTGGAGCACGTGCGTGTTACTTAGAACACGTGCGTGTTACTTAGTGCACGTGCGTGGTACTTGGAGCACGTGCGTGGTACTTGGAGCACGTGCATGGTACTTAGAGCACGTGCGTGTTACTTAGAGCACGTGCGTGGTACTTGGAGCACGTGCGTGGTACTTGGAGCACGTGCGTGTTACTTCGAGCACGTGCGTGGTACTTGGAGCACGTGCGTGTTACTTAGAACACGTGCGTGTTACTTAGAGCACGTGCGTGGTACTTGGAGCACGTGCGTGGTACTTGGAGCACGTGCGTGGTACTTGGAGCACGTGCGTGTTACTTAGAGCACGTGCGTGTTACTTAGAGCACGTGCGTGGTACTTGGAGCACGTGCGTGGTACTTGGAGCACGTGCGTGTTACTTAGAGCACGTGCGTGGTACTTGGAGCACGTGCGTGTTACTTAGAACACGTGCGTGTTACTTAGAGCACGTGCGTGGTACTTGGAGCACGTGCGTGGTACTTGGAGCACGTGCGTGGTACTTGGAGCACGTGCGTATTACTTAGAGCACGTGCGTGTTACTTAGAGCACGTGCGTGGTACTTGGAGCACGTGCTTATTACTTGGTGCACGTGCGTGTTATTTGGAGCACGTGCGTGTTATTTGGAGCACGTGCGTGTTACTTGGGGCACGTGCGTGTTACTTGGGGCACGTGCGTGTTACTTACAGCACGTGCGTGTTACTTAGAGCACGTGCGTGTTACTTAGAGCACGTGCGTGTTACTTGGGGCACGTGCGTGTTACTAAGAGCACGTGCGTGTTACTTGGGGCACGTGCGTGTTACTTAGAGCACGTGCGTGTTACTTAGAGCACGTGCGTGTTACTTGGGGCACGTGCGTGTTACTTGGGGCACGTGCGTGTTACTTGGGGCACGTGCGTGTTACTTAGAGTGCGTGGTACTTACAGCACGTGCGTGTTACTTAGAGCACGTGCGTGGTACTTGGAGCACGTGCGTGGTACTTGGAGCACGTGCGTGTTACTTAGAGCACGTGCGTGTTAGAGCACGTGCGTGTTACTTGAAGCACGTGCGTGTTACTTAGAGCACGTGCGTGTTACTTGGAGCACGTGCGTGTTACTTGGAGCACGTGCGTGTTACTTGGAGCACGTGCGTGTTACTTGGAGCACGTGCGTGTTACTTGGAGCACGTGCGTGGTACTTGGAGCACGTGCGTGTTACTTAGAGCACGTGCGTGGTACTTGGAGCACGTGCGTGGTACTTGGAGCACGTGCGTGCTACTTAGAGCACGTGCGTGTTACTTAGAGCACGTGCGTGTTACTTAGAGCACGTGCGTGTTACTTGAAGCACGTGCGTGTTACTTAGAGCACGTGCGTGGTACTTGGAGCACGTGCGTGTTACTTAGAGCACGTGCGTGGTACTTGGAGCACGTGCGTGGTACTTGGAGCACGTGCGTGTTACTTAGAGCACGTGCGTGGTACTTGGAGCACGTGCGTGTTACTTAGAGCACGTGCGTGGTACTTGGAGCACGTGCGTGGTTCTTGGAGCACGTGCGTGTTACTTATAGCACGTGCGTGGTACTTGGAGCACGTGCGTGTTACTTAGAACACGTGCGTGTTACTTAGTGCACGTGCGTGGTACTTGGAGCACGTGCGTGGTACTTGGAGCACGTGCGTGGTACTTAGAGCACGTGCGTGTTACTTAGAGCACGTGCGTGGTACTTGGAGCACGTGCGTGGTACTTGGAGCACGTGCGTGTTACTTAGAGCACGTGCGTGGTACTTGGAGCACGTGCGTGTTACTTAGAACACGTGCGTGTTACTTAGAGCACGTGCGTGGTACTTGGAGCACGTGCGTGGTACTTGGAGCACGTGCGTGGTACTTGGAGCACGTGCGTGGTACTTGGAGCACGTGCGTGTTACTTAGAGCACGTGCGTGTTACTTAGAGCACGTGCGTGGTACTTGGAGCACGTGCGTGGTACTTGGAGCACGTGCATGGTACTTAGAGCACGTGCGTGTTACTTAGAGCACGTGCGTGGTACTTGGAGCACGTGCGTGGTACTTGGAGCACGTGCGTGTTACTTCGAGCACGTGCGTGGTACTTGGAGCACGTGCGTGTTACTTAGAACACGTGCGTGTTACTTAGAGCACGTGCGTGGTACTTGGAGCACGTGCGTGGCACTTGGAGCACGTGCGTGGTACTTGGAGCACGTGCGTGTTACTTAGAGCACGTGCGTGTTACTTAGAGCACGTGCGTGGTACTTGGAGCACGTGCGTGGTACTTGGAGCACGTGCGTGTTACTTAGAGCACGTGCGTGGTACTTGGAGCACGTGCGTGTTACTTAGAACACGTGCGTGTTACTTAGAGCACGTGCGTGGTACTTGGAGCACGTGCGTGGTACTTGGAGCACGTGCGTATTACTTAGAGCACGTGCGTGTTACTTAGAGCACGTGCGTGGTACTTGGAGCACGTGCGTGTTACTTAGAGCACGTGCGTGGTACTTGGAGCACGTGCGTGTTACTTAGAGCACGTGCGTGTTACTTAGAGCACGTGCGTGGTACTTGGAGCACGTGCGTGTTACTTAGAGCACGTGCGTGGTACTTGGAGCACGTGCGTGTTACTTAGAGCACGTGCGTGGTACTTGGGGCACGTGCGTGTTACTTAGAGCACGTGCGTGGTACTTGGAGCACGTGCGTGGTACTTGGGGCACGTGCGTGTTACTTAGAGCACGTGCGTGTTACTTAGAGCACGTGCTTGTTACTTGGTGCACGTGCGTGTTATTTGGAGCACGTGCGTGTTATTTGGAGCACGTGCGTGTTACTTGGGGCACGTGCGTGTTACTTGGGGCACGTGCGTGTTACTTGGGCACGTGCGTGTTACTTAGAGCACGTGCGTGTTACTTAGAGCACGTGCGTGTTACTTGGGGCACGTGCGTGTTACTAAGAGCACGTGCGTGTTACTTGGGGCACGTGCGTGTTACTTAGAGCACGTGCGTGTTACTTAGAGCACGTGCGTGTTACTTGGGCACGTGCGTGTTACTTGGGCACGTGCGTGTTACTTGGAGCACGTGCGTGTTACTTAGAGTGCGTGGTACTTACAGCACGTGCGTGTTACTTAGAGCACGTGCGTGGTACTTGGAGCACGTGCGTGGTACTTAGAGCACGTGCGTGTTACTTAGAGCACGTGCGTGTTACTTGAAGCACGTGCGTGTTACTTAGAGCACGTGCGTGTTACTTGGTGCACGTGCGTGTTACTTGGAGCACGTGCGTGTTACTTGGAGCACGTGCGTGGTACTTGGAGCACGTGCGTGTTACTTAGAGCACGTGCGTGGTACTTGGAGCACGTGCGTGGTACTTGGAGCACGTGCGTGCTACTTAGAGCACGTGCGTGTTACTTAGAGCACGTGCGTGTTACTTGAAGCACGTGCGTGTTACTTAGAGCACGTGCGTGGTACTTGGAGCACGTGCGTGTTACTTGGAGCACGTGCGTGTTACTTGGAGCACGTGCGTGGTACTTGGAGCACGTGCGTGTTACTTAGAGCACGTGCGTGGTACTTGGAGCACGTGCGTGGTACTTGGAGCACGTGCGTGGTACTTGGAGCAAGTGCGTGTTACTTAGAACACGTGCGTGTTACTTAGAGCACGTGCGTGGTACTTGGAGCACGTGCGTGGTACTTGGAGCACGTGCGTGGTACTTGAAGCACGTGCGTGTCACTTAGAGCACGTGCGTGTTACTTAGAGCACGTCGAGGTACTTGGAGCACGTGCGTGGTACTTGGAGCACGTGCGTGTTACTTAGAGCACGTGCGTGGTACTTGGAGCACGTGCGTGTTACTTAGAACACGTGCGTGTTACTTAGAGCACGTGCGTGGTACTTGGAGCACGTGCGTGGTACTTGGAGCACGTGCGTGGTACTTGGAGCACGTGCGTGTTACTTGGAGCACGTGCGTGTTACTTAGAGCACGTGCGTGGTACTTGGAGCACGTGCGTGTTACTTAGAGCACGTGCGTGGTACTTGGAGCACGTGCGTGTTACTTAGAGCACGTGCGTGGTACTTGGAGCACGTGCGTGTTACTTAGAACACGTGCGTGTTACTTAGAGCACGTGCGTGGTACTTGGAGCACGTGCGTGGTACTTGGAGCACGTGCGTGGTACTTGGAGCACGTGCGTATTACTTAGAGCACGTGCGTGTTACTTAGAGCACGTGCGTGGTACTTGGAGCACGTGCGTGTTACTTAGAGCACGTGCGTGGTACTTGGAGCACGTGCGTGTTACTTAGAGCACGTGCGTGTTACTTAGAGCACGTGCGTGGTACTTGGAGCACGTGCGTGTTACTTGGAGCACGTGCGTGGTACTTGGGGCACGTGCGTGTTACTTAGAGCACGTGCGTGTTACTTGGTGCACGTGCTTGTTACTTGGTGCACGTGCGTGTTATTTGGAGCACGTGCGTGTTATTTGGAGCACGTGCGTGTTACTTGGGGCACGTGCGTGTTACTTGGGGCACGTGCGTGTTACTTACAGCACGTGCGTGTTACTTAGAGCACGTGCGTGTTACTTAGAGCACGTGCGTGTTACTTGGGGCACGTGCGTGTTACTAAGAGCACGTGCGTGTTACTTGGGGCACGTGCGTGTTACTTAGAGCACCTGCGTGTTACTTAGAGCACGTGCGTGTTACTTGTGGCACGTGCGTGTTACTTGGGGCACGTGCGTGTTACTTAGAGTGCGTGGTACTTACAGCACGTGCGTGTTACTTAGAGCACGTGCGTGGTACTTGGAGCACGTGCGTGGTACTTGGAGCACGTGCGTGCTACTTAGAGCACGTGCGTGTTACTTAGAGCACGTGCGTGTTACTTGAAGCACGTGCGTGTTACTTAGAGCACGTGCGTGGTACTTGGAGCACGTGCGTGTTACTTGGAGCACGTGCGTGTTACTTGGAGCACGTGCGTGTTACTTGGAGCACGTGCGTGTTACTTGGAGCACGTGCGTGTTACTTGGAGCACGTGCGTGGTACTTGGAGCACGTGCGTGTTACTTAGAGCACGTGCGTGGTACTTGGAGCACGTGCGTGGTACTTGGAGCACGTGCGTGCTACTTAGAGCACGTGCGTGTTACTTAGAGCACGTGCGTGTTACTTGAAGCACGTGCGTGTTACTTAGAGCACGTGCGTGGTACTTAGAGCACGTGCGTGGTACTTGGAGCACGTGCGTGTTACTTAGAGCACGTGCGTGGTACTTGGAGCACGTGCGTGTTACTTAGAGCACGTGCGTGTTACTTAGAGCACGTGCGTGGTACTTGGAGCACGTGCGTGTTACTTAGAGCACGTGCGTGGTACTTGGAGCACGTGCGTGTTACTTAGAGCACGTGCGTGGTACTTGGGGCACGTGCGTGTTACTTAGAGCACGTGCGTGGTACTTGGAGCACGTGCGTGGTACTTGTGGCACGTGCGTGTTACTTAGAGCACGTGCGTGTTACTTAGAGCACGTGCTTGTTACTTGGTGCACGTGCGTGTTATTTGGAGCACGTGCGTGTTATTTGGAGCACGTGCGTGTTACTTGGGGCACGTGCGTGTTACTTGGGGCACGTGCGTGTTACAGCACGTGCGTGTTACTTAGAGCACGTGCGTGTTACTTAGAGCACGTGCGTGTTACTTGGGGCACGTGCGTGTTACTAAGAGCACGTGCGTGTTACTTGGGGCACGTGCGTGTTACTTATAGCACGTGCGTGTTACTTAGAGCACGTGCATGTTACTTGGGGCACGTGCGTGTTACTTGGGGCACGTGCGTGTTACTTGGGGCACGTGCGTGTTACTTAGAGTGCGTGGTACTTACAGCACGTGCGTGTTACTTAGAGCACGTGCGTGGTACTTGGAGCACGTGCGTGGTACTTGGAGCACGTGCGTGTTACTTAGAGCACGTGCGTGTTACTTAGAGCACGTGCGTGTTACTTGAAGCACGTGCGTGTTACTTAGAGCACGTGCGTGGTACTTGAGCACGTGCGTGTTACTTGGAGCACGTGCGTGTTACTTAGAGCACGTGCGTGGTACTTGGAGCACGTGCGTGTTACTTAGAGCACGTGCGTGTTACTTAGTGCACGTGCGTGGTACTTGGAGCACGTGCGTGGTACTTGGAGCACGTGCGTGGTACTTAGAGCACGTGCGTGTTACTTAGAGCACGTGCGTGGTACTTGGAGCACGTGCGTGGTACTTGGAGCACGTGCGTGTTACTTCGAGCACGTGCGTGGTACTTGGAGCACGTGCGTGTTACTTAGAACACGTGCGTGTTACTTAGAGCACGTGCGTGGTACTTGGAGCACGTGCGTGGTACTTGGAGCACGTGCGTGGTACTTGGAGCACGTGCGTGTTACTTAGAGCACGTGCGTGTTACTTAGAGCACGTGCGTGGTACTTGGAGCACGTGCGTGGTACTTGGAGCACGTGCGTGTTACTTAGAGCACGTGCGTGGTACTTGGAGCACGTGCGTGTTACTTAGAACACGTGCGTGTTACTTAGAGCACGTGCGTGGTACTTGGAGCACGTGCGTGTACTTGGAGCACGTGCGTGGTACTTGGAGCACGTGCGTGTTACTTAGAGCACGTGCGTGTTACTTAGAGCACGTGCGTGGTACTTGGAGCACGTGCGTGGTACTTGGAGCACGTGCGTGGTACTTGGAGCACGTGCGTGTTACTTAGAGCACGTGCGTGTTACTTAGGCACGTGCGTGTTACTTGGAGCACGTGCGTGGTACTTGGAGCACGTGCGTGTTACTTAGAGCACGTGCGTGTACTTGGAGCACGTGCGTGTTACTTAGAGCACGTGCGTGGTACTTGGAGCACGTGCGTGTACTTGGGGCACGTGCGTGTTACTTAGAGCACGTGCGTGTTACTTAGAGCACGTGCTTGTTACTTGGTGCACGTGCGTTTACTTGGAGCACGTGCGTGTTACTTGGAGCACGTGCGTGTTACTTGGGGCACGTGCGTGTTACTTGGGCACGTGCGTGTTACTTAGAGCACGTGCGTGTTACTTAGAGCACGTGCGTGTTACTTAGAGCACGTGCGTGTTACTTGGAGCACGTGCGTGTTACTAGAGCACGTGCGTGTTACTTGGGCACGTGCGTGTTACTTAGAGCACGTGCGTGTTACTTAGAGCACGTGCGTGTTACTTGGGCACGTGCGTGTTACTTGGGCACGTGCGTGTTACTTGGAGCACGTGCGTGTTACTTAGAGTGCGTGTACTTAGAGCACGTGCGTGGTTACTTAGAGCACGTGCGTGGTACTTGGAGCACGTGCGTGTACTTAGAGCACGTGCGTGTTACTTGAGCACGTGCGTGTTACTTAGAGCACGTGCGTGTTACTTAGAGCACGTGCGTGTTACTTGGAGCACGTGCGTGTTACTTGGAGCACGTGCGTGGTACTTGGAGCACGTGCGTGTTACTTAGAGCACGTGCGTGGTACTTGGAGCACGTGCGTGGTACTTGGAGCACGTGCGTGTTACTTAGAGCACGTGCGTGTTACTTAGAGCACGTGCGTGTTACTTGGAGCACGTGCGTGTTACTTGGAGCACGTGCGTGGTACTTGGAGCACGTGCGTGTTACTTAGAGCACGTGCGTGTACTTGGAGCACGTGCGTGTTACTTGGGCACGTGCGTGTTACTTAGAGCACGTGCGTGTTACTT